>SRQG01000245.1:0-44432 GCA_018360325.1 Claviceps aff. humidiphila group G2b | reverse complement strand
CGGACTCTCCTCAAGAAAAGAAACGCAATGAAACGAAAAAGAAAACCAACAAAACCCAACAAGAGAAAAACCCAAAAAAAACGTACCAGATCTCGGCAAATGGTTTGCCCTGCGCCCACGCATAGACCGTCTCCATCAGCTGCCACTTGAGGCTCGCCACATACTCCTCCTCATTAACGTCCAATTTACACTCCTGGCTAACCTTCGCAATGACACGTGCCTTGGCCTGGATCTCGCGAAACGGTTTCTGAAGCTCCTCCTTCAGGGCCTGCGTCTCGACCTTCTCGTCAAAGATGAAGCAGCTGAGCACAGCAGCACACCTCTCGGGCGTGAGCTCGTTGAAGAATCGGTCCAGCAAGAGCTCTGAGAGCAGCAGCTCGTGGCCTTCGGTCGAGGAAATCTCGCAAGCTACTCGGGCCTTGAGCTGGACGACTTCGGCTTCGTTGATGAATCCCAGACGTCGGAGGACTCGCTTTCTTGATTTGAGCTCATCCATTTGCGAAACGCTGTGCGCCTTGACAATGGACTTCTTCTTCTCCTTGATCGTTTCTCCTAAGCGCACCTTCTCGCTGTATTGGTCCCATAGAGAGGGAAGCATGGGAGAGAGATGAAGAGGATTGGCCAAGAGTCTGGACTCGAGGACTTCAATTTTGCGCATCAGCTGCTTGAACGACTCGTCCGTGATGTGCATGTTCTCCAGCGGATCCAAGATAGGGATACCATCGGGAAAACGTCTCTTTACTTCGGCTAATGCCTTGCGCGCTGAATCTCGGTCGCTCTGTGCCTTCAAGCCATCCTTGGGCATGAAGATACGGACTTGGCTTATGGTTTTGATGCAGGTAAGCAGACAAGGCACGACAGCGGTGATGATATCTCCTCCGTCGCTGCTTGCAGGCTTAAGGCCAGGAGGCATGTCTCCAGTCGTCAAGCCAGGAGCGAACGATGCGCTTGACGCAGAAATTGTGAGCAACACGTCGAGCAGAAGAGTCTCTTGTGGCTCAAACTCCGGCTCGCCGAGACGAGGAGCGCGACGCTTCTGATAATTCACAATCACGCCCCATCCAAAGTCGAGACCTCCAGCTACATTGTCCTGGGCCTCCTTGGGGTTGTAAATCTGCACCAACCGGCCCGGTTGTAGGAAGTCGAGACAATGGTCTGGGTGCTGAATGACACAGCGCATGTCCTTGGTATAGGTGTTGAGCTGCTGCCGAATCTGATAGTAGTCCTTGATTGTTGCCTCGTCGGGAATCGAGAGGCCATCTCGTTCCTGCTGCAAAGCCATGAGTTCCTTCTCCAGTGAGGGCACGCTGGCAGCGTTCTGGAACTGATGAAAGCATCTTTCCAGCATGAACTCAGGGGAGATGGCTTCGATACGCAGAAGATTGAGGATCATGTTGTAGCCCAGGTAGAATGCCGAGTTCAGCTTATCTTGCTGGCCGGTCACAATAGCCTTGGCAGTCTCCGGTTCCAGCTTGTCGTCAATCATCATGATAACGACACCTCGATCGTCGAGACCACGACGTCCTGCACGACCAGCCATTTGAATATACTCGGAAGACGTGAGAGGACGACGCTTGACGCCGTCCCATTTGGTGACTTGCGTGAAAACAACAGTCTTGGCAGGCATGTTCAGACCAATGGAGAATGTTTCCGTCGCGAATAAGACCTTGATCAGAGATTCTTGGAACAGAATCTCAATCGTTTCCTTCAAGATGGGCAGCAAACCGGAATGATGGACGCCGATTCCTTTCACCAGCAACGGCAACAAGTTTTGGATCTGGGGGATCTGTCTGTCTTGTTCCGAGAGCGTCTCAATGGCATTCTGAAATACCCTAGTAACCATGGCTTTTTCTGAGTCGTCATTGAACGACAGTCCCTGTACCTTGAGTGCCATATTCTCGCACTCTCGCTTGCTGAAGTTGAAAACGATGACCGGATTGAACCTCTTCTTGATGGTCATGCGAAGGATTTTCTGTATGTCGGAAGGGCCGTCATCTGCGCCTCCCTTGTTTGTCTTCTTGGCCTTTCCTTTGCCTTTGAGCTTGGCGGATATGTCATTTGACTCAGTTCCTTTCCGCTCTTCAACCTGCTTCATGACAATGTTAAAGTTTGCCTCATTGAAGTTGCCCTTTTCATCCACCACAATGCGGGCTCCATTACCACCCGCTGCAAGGAAGTAGTTCTGTAACGGAGTCGGTCGGAAATCGGTGTAAACAACGTGACACGCTTGGTGGTGGATCTTGGCGATCCATTCCGCAAACTGAAACGCATTGGGAATGGTGGCCGACAGAAAAACGTATCGAACCTTGTCCGGAAGCATGATAATCGTCTCTTCCCAGACGACACCTCGTGTCTTGTCTCTCATGTAGTGAATCTCGTCAAAGACCACCCAGGCAACTTCTCGCATAATCTCGGAGCCGCGGTACAACATAGACCGCAAAATTTCCGTCGTCATGACCAAGCAGCTTGCGGTAGGGTTTATCGTGACATCACCAGTCATGAGGCCCACGTCGCCAAAGACGGCCTCGAAATCTCGATACTTTTGGTTGCTCAATGCCTTGATGGGACTGGTGTAAATGACCCTCTGGTTGCGCTTTAAGCACTGCGCGATTGCATATTCGGCTACCACGGTCTTACCAGCAGAGGTATGTGCTGACACCAGGACACTCTCGTCGCGTTCAATAGACGCCACCGATAGACTCTGGAAAGGGTCCAGCTTAAAGTCCCATGTTCTCGCAGGCTCCGCTGGTGATTTGTGTTCAGATAAAGGCACGTATACATAATCCAGATCCGGCGGCAGTGCAGTCTGATGTTGGATGTTGTGTGAGAGAACGAGCGACTCGTCCTGGGCCACCAGAGTAGCTGCTCCTGCCACCTCCCTCGACTGTGCAGTTTCAAACGTATCTGTCATAACTGGCCCGACACCATCCTCCTTCTTCCGTCTTTTCTTGTCCTGTTGACTAGGGGTATCGGAGTCGTCGTTTTCTAATTCTTCGGCCTTCGGTGTCTCCATGGCATTGTCCATGTCCGCCACTGCTGTCCCTTTCTTGTTTCCTGCAGTTTTCGTTCCATTAATCGCATCATCCGCCTTGCGCTTCTTGCTGCGGTCCTGTTTCCGACTTCTTGAAGGGCCCTGCTCCGAATCGCTGGCGCTTTGGGGCTCCGCCTTGCCCTCGAACACGTCGAACATTTCATCCATGGTGCCGTGTGTGACTTGTGTACGATAACTTGGAAGTAGAAGGGGTGAACACTCCCGCAAAGCTTTGCCGAGAGCTCAAATTATCTTGTGAATGGACGCGGAGATTGGCGCGGTGGATGCAGATTCACAACGCTTTTGAGGGCAGGCCAAGATGAAGCTGCTGGAGCACGTATGCACTAATTCCGGACGTTAATAGTGTTATCTGTACGCGATCCCTTCACCTCTCACCACGAACCAAAATTACCTGGAAGAATTGGCAATAGAGTGATACATACCAGTAATGCACGAAATCCCGGGTGCTTGCTGTATGAGGGCTGATTGCCGTTTTGACTGGCAGAAAAGAAAATTATTGGTCAGGGCAGCGCAAGCGGTGAGCAGAACTGCTCCAAAGCTCTTTCCCCCTTGCTTCCTCCCGAAGTGAACCCGCCGCTTCCTCACGATGGCACGTGACCTTGCTACGAGTGGACTCCCAGTCACGTGACTCATTGAGCCCTTCATCGTTGACCTCATGTTAGCGTCAGACGCATCCCGCCTTCAAGCCGTTGAATCTGCGCAAAACTCCCTTATCGCAACAAATCGTATTCAAGGTTCGTTGGCACCGTCAATTATAACAATGAAGTTCTGCCGGCAGGTCTATTAACTCTCCGACTCCATTGGCACAGATGCTCTCCCGCACCGCCGTCCGCACGGCCAACTCGCTGGTCACCCGCCGAGCCTTCCACGCTACCCGGGCTCGCATGTCCTCTCCTTACCACTATCCCGAGGGCCCCTACTCAAACCTTCCGTTCAATCCCCGCGGCAAGTGGTTCGGTGTCGGCTATTGGACTTTCATGGCTGTTGGGTTCTTCACCCCTTTCGGCATTGCTGGTGCGTCTATCCATGAAATAGGGTGTGTTTGAAGAGTTGAGAGCTAACGAGAGTCATTCAAAAACAGTCTACCAGACCTACAAGGAGCAGTAAGCTCGGGGATTTGGTTCGGATTCTAGGCATATAGCTTTGCATGTGTGGAAGAGAGAAGGAAAACAAACACAAATTCTGCGCACGTTAGAGAGATACCAAGCTCAGTGCAAGTCACTGTCAACAAAAATATATGTCCACCAGTCTTCTAAGCCGGTTGTTCACACATTACGGCAAGTTGCAACGTATCATTATCGTGACATATTGCTCTGTACATCTTTTGGGGATTCGATTGGTTCTAAATGATAAATCATGTCCGCATAACGGGATGTGTTCTCCGCATGAAGATAGGTATAGTTACAGATGATCATGAACAAAGCTATAAACCCCCAGCAGATAGAAACAAAGCGATCCAACGAACCTGAAGGATGCATGTGGGGAGTAATATACAAAACGCCATCTTGAAATGCATTAGTAAGGTATGGAAGACCGCAAAGACCTGATGTCTTCGCCCTCCAAAACTTTATACAATAAGTCGTAAACGTATTCTCGTCGTTCAGGCTTGACATCCCAGCGTTCAGACATGGTATAAAAGGTTTCCAAGACGAATTCATTCGTCGAACACTTCTTGGCGGCTCGCAGTGCCCACACGACTGGCCATTCTTGGAGCTTGAAGTCCGCTCCGTAGGCATCTTTGGTCTCTACTAGCGCTTTGAAGACATTGCGCAGTCGCTCCTCACTCCATTCGGAGCCTGGAAACCCACCATGGCGGTGAAAGCCTTTGAATAGCGCAAGGAATAGCGTCGGATGCAGAGGAACCTGGAGTTGTTTCATATCGTCTAAATACTTGGCGACTTGTTGAAGACTGCCGACCTTGATTGCAAAGTGCTGAACTAAAAGTAGATACGTTTGCAAGTCGGGTGACAACCGAGTCGTTGCCTGAAATGTCTCTTTCAGTTCGGGATGTTCCTTGCCAAGTTTAGCAAACATCATCAAGATGCGTGGGACGACTTTCTTCGACGTGTGACTTCGCCCGGGCATGCGAGACTGAGGCGTAGGCGAGCCGGCATTCTTCATTCGCTGATAAGTCTCCTCCACAGCGTCCTCTTCTCCGCAGCGCAAAAGCCCAGATATGACACAGTTCAAGACTACAGTGTCAATCATTTCTCCCGCCTCCACCATTTCTTTGTAAGCAGCTCGAATGCCGGCCGAGTCGAGTCGGAGGCCGAAGTAGTAAATCAGGCTTACGTGGTGAAACCGATTGAATGAAATGCCACGGGACTCCATTTCCTGGTATATCATGTCCGCGAGTGTGAAGTTGCCACGCTTGATCGCTGCATCAAAGAGCACGTTGAACGTGACTTCATTCCCCATTACGTGGGCTTTCTTCTCCATTTCCCCCCAAAGACGCAGAATGGATTCCATATCTTGCTCGGTCGAGCGTGAGAGATGTTTTGTCGCGAAGGCCAGTGCATAGTTCCATTGTGCGCGTCGTAGTGTGAGCCCTGCGCTCTTGACATCCGCGACGAGGGCGAAGTATCGTAGCATGGACTCGACGTCTCGTTTTTCAGGAGTTCCCATGACTCTGAGAAGGCTTTCACGCCAAGGCCGTGTAAGGAACGACATGCGCGGCGCGGGAATCTGGCGGTATATTTTGTAGATGGACTCGAGAGAGACCTCGTGCGGATGTCGTATCCGCCGCCCAATAGTGGAACAAAGTTTCGCCACAGGCTCGAGCGACTGTTCGTTCGAGTTGGCAGTCTCCCCTTTCTGTGACTGGTCGTGATCGGCATCATCGTCCGAGATTTTTAACGTGAATCCATTCCTCTGGCCGTATGCAGTTTCATAATAGTCTCGATGTGAGTCAAAGTGCTCCTGAACCGTTCCTTCTCCTCGCCCTCTAACTAACGACATGAGCTGGTGCTTGTCCTGATTAGCCGTGAGAAGTCGCAGATCCGAATCATCGGCCTGCGTCGCAGGGGCGGGTTTGGCGCTTTCGGTGCTGTAACGTTGGCGTTTGGATCGTGGCTGCGATACTCGATGCGGACGGAGGAGCTCCTTGGACAGCAGCTTAAAGGTCGATGATATCCACTCGGAGGTGCTCGGGCAAGAGTAGTGTCCATGATTCAATCTCTTTGTTTGTGGAACAGTGGCTTCCGTCGCGGCGGTTTTGCAAAGGTTTCTCCTTGTCGTCTGGACGATTCTCAAACTCACTGATGATCGCTTGAGGGCCGCACCACAGACGGAGCTATCCACTTTGGGTAATTTCATGGGCTCTTCCTCATGATTGCAAGTTCTGTAAGCTTGCCTAGCGAGCGATGGCAAACAGAGGAAACGGCGGGATATGCGGACGCCAAGTCGCAGGGGGAGACGCGAAAGGAAAGACGGCTTCGAAGTTGATGGTGTACATACATACGTGGGAAATCGCCAGCGAATTTTTGGCTGCTCCATTGGGTCCGCTGCTCCAATTCCACAAATGCGCCAAACACGCCCACCCTATTATGTTCCGGCCTTATGATTCGCCGACGCATAAATTTCCACCTTCAATTGAGGCATGCGACAACGACGTCTTCCCATGTTGCTTGTGGCAATTGCTACTTGACACCCAACGCTTCACTTAGTATGTGCCACGACGATACAGTAATCACCCATCAGAAGAAACACTGGCCCTCATACTGACCCTACTTATTTCCTCTGGCTGCAGGACCACATCCACCATGGGCCGACAAATACGACCCGCGCGGGTCTTCAAAACCGTCACCCAAGAGCTCACCCACGAGGTGCTCGCGGGCCACGTCGCCGCTCCGCCGCCGTGGTATCAAGTAGTGAGCGACATTCCCCCTGCCGAATCAATCATCCGCACCGTCAACCCCTATCACCAAACCAAGCGGAAGGCGACGAAGCCAAAGGATATCTACCGCCCCCAAAATATCAAATACCCCGAGGACCGCCTACGAGCAACCTTCTACAAAGACCACCCATGGGAGCTAGCCCGACCGCGGGTTGTCATCGAATCAGATGGCAAAGACGCTCGATATTGCGATTGGAGCAAGGGGCTGCGACAGCACGGTGTGGCCCTCACGGGTGAATGGTGAGTGACAGAGCTTCCTGTTTTGATTGGGGCCAAGGCGGTCGACGCATTCAACTCCCTTACGTACTGCTAACTACTACCAAAACTAGCGTTGTCCAACGCCAATTATATCTCATGCAGACAGAAAGGATGGGCAGAACCAAGGCATACGACAAGGTGCGCCGAGAATTCTACAGACTGCGCCAAGCAGAAGAAGTAGAGAACAGAGTGGCTATCGAAGAGGCGAAGTACGTAGGAGCATACTTTGGCAAGACGCGGTTGGATGTGGGCATGCAACTCGAGGATCAGGAGTTTGAGAAGTGGAAGATCTGGGCTGGCAAAGAAAAGGCTAAGAGAGAGCTGAGACACAATGAAGATATCGGGATGTTCGGTGCAGAGGTGGAGGAGGTTGAGGAGGCCTTGACAATAGAGGAGGCAGCACCGGTGTCATGAAGCTCATATGCGACACTTTCCCTTGATGTTCTCAACTAGACCAATTGTATACCACGTACATGCTGTCGGTGCAGGTATCACAAATACTCCCTGTATTTAATTATGTATTCGTATATTTTTCTGCTTTCCTCGTTCGTTTCTGAGCAAGCGCCTCTGTTGTTTGCCGACCTAATCTAGCCGCCGTGCGTTGAACACCATCTCGCCCGCGTTTGCGAGCCCATACTTGACAGCAACCTCCTCATGCTGCACATAAAACGCATCCGCTATGCCAGTATAGAACAGCAACTTCCCAGTCAGACTCAGCGTCGCAATCCTCGCCCATGACTCAATGTAGACGAACTTCATCTTGTTGTCTGGCACGAGCCCCAGCAGCTTCAACGTATGGACGGCCAAGGCGACAAAGAATCCCGTAGCAGGACCATTCGAGAAGATGATGCCAGGGTATCGCAGAGTTGTGCCGCCCTCTTTCTTTGGCGGTACCAGCAGCACGGGCAAAATGTCGAGGATGCTCAGTAGGCCCGTCCAAGGAGTCGACCATAACGGTTGATGCACACGTCGGGCACGTGTGACGATGCATCTGTCGTACGTTCCTGGCGCTGTGGACGATCTCTTCAACTCAGTTTCGTAGTCCTCCAGATGATTCTCCGACATGCCGTCTCCGCTGGATATCAGGTAGCGACGGTGCGCGCCGGCAAACTCTTGCGTGCCGTCGTCCATCATCATAAGCATCTCCTTGGTGTGTCCTCCTGAGCCGAGTACGAAGAGGTAGTAGTCCTCTTTAGGCCTTGAAGAGCTGTCATTTGAGGACGTGGGTGAGCTTCGGGGCGGCCAGACTCTTGCGCGGCGACATTGCGTTAATTGGATATGCCGCGTCTATTATGCAGCATGTTAGCATCTCATTCTCTCCTTTCTGCCTTTTTGTTTTCTGTCCCGTTGTCTGGGCCATCTCATGTTCATGGAGAACATCAAGGCCCCTTACCGTAACGCATATGCAGATGCCGATGAGGCCAGCGAGGATTGTGGGAAGCACGCGGTTCCATGACTGGACAGAGTAGGCAAGCAGAGATATGACAGCACCGGTCATTGCTGCAAGGGCGAGAATGCCAGCCGGTAGGGTCGCAGAAGTGATCATCTTGATGATAGTGTGAGGGAGATACGACGAAGTTCGCTCGCCGACGCTGTCACAACTTGGGCATGCGGCGGCATCAGCCGGTGAAGCCCGGTGATGACTGGAAGAGTGCGAGTGGACAAGGAAGATTCCCGGTGCACGTTGATTCAGAGCATACGCTCCGAGCCTTGGAGTCACTGAGATGATGTGCACTGATGAACTGAACCATTCGTCATTTCTCGTTTGCCGCTGCAGGGTAGGATGAGGCCACTGAAGGACGAGACTTGAGCTGGAGTCCTTGTCGACAACCCGACGTCATTTTTTTCTTTCACAATGAACTTATTCATAGACAATTTGTAGAAGATGATTAAAAGTCACACCACTTCATTACAGATAAACCGGACGTTCTCAGCTCCACGACTTCAATATCATAAGTGGTTACATCAAGAATCACAACAGTCGCCGCCTCACGCCCCTCCCGCTCCTCTGTCCCGCCTCCATTCCCATTGCCTTCCCCCACGCCAACCTCGCCACGTCCTCCATCACACTCTCAACCCCATCTCCGAATAACGCCGAACATTCCGCATATCTCGCTGCCCCAATTCGCCTCGCATGCCAACTCGCCTACACAAACGTTGAGCGAAAAATTCAAAGTTCAGATGGACCAAGGGAGAAGAAGGGGGGGTCGAGGAAACCTACATCCCGGGGATTAACGCAACAGCTCGGCGACCCAACCGTCAGCCCCGTCCCCATCGCCAATCGATGATCCTCGAAGGAACACTCCATTCGCAGATCTTTCTTCAACCCAAGCAGACAGACTAATGGCACCGCGTTGGCACAGAAATTCTGTTCCACAGCTAGCTGCCACTATGGATATGCCAATCCCATTGCACCCGCTCACGCCGGTCAGCCTTTTCTCTTTCGAGCTTGCACGGGCAAGGACGCCCAAAAAAAGGAAGAATTAGAGCACAGAGCACAGGCACAACGAAAAATCGAACGCCACGACATACCCAGCTTAGGATTCTCAAGAAACCCATCTTTTCCGTCACGTCGAAGCACAGAAAGACTGCGTCCCAGACCATGTAGGATAGTTGGAGGACCATGTTCAAATCTGCCGAGCCAGAGGTATCCTATAGCTCCATCTGCGCGGGCAAGTGAGGTTTGTCGAGCGTGTACGTCTCGTATGCTGTCTTCGGAATAGCTGTTGTCTTCGGCATCTGGCTTTTAGTCTGGAGACCTGTCTTGCAGAGGGGGGCTTTGCTGCTTACATCTGGGAAATGGCCAAACGCGGCGCGACTGAAAGCACAGCGTATTTGTTTCAGTGAGCTGAGCCCGCGCAGTACAGCATGAAATGAAAGTCAAAGCACGCTTGGGAGAACAACATACTATAGCAATGCCGTCTGCCCTGAAGCATGGTCCCCGACAAAGAGGAACTTGAGCTTCACGGGCTTTTGCATGAGCATTGGAGGCGGCGTCGGACTTGGAGGTGGCGATGGACTCCTCGCCCTCTTGCGACCAAAGATGCCCTTGAAGAGAGCAGGTCTGCCTGGTCTGTCCTGTTTGTCGCATGGTCCCGGCGCAGAAGAAGTCGGACGCTCAAGGTTATGTGTTAGGGGACCCAAGACGGAGCATCTCTCTTGCGAGCGCGCTGACGGTAGAATGCCTGACTGCGCCCGTCCTTCTCGGGGCCGCTTTCGAAAGGACGCCATTCTCGAGCGCAGAGAAAAAACCCGCGACGGCGGCGCCTGCTCTGGCGCAGCTGGACCATCGGCCTGATGAAAGCTCTGGGTGAGGAGTTAGACGATGCCGCAACTGTCATGAGTGCGCAAGGGCCAGGCTTTTCATGAGCGCCATCAATTGGCCTGTGATGTGGACATACAAGTCTGGTTGAGCAGCGTGCTTGGAAGCCATCGTTCTTGAACGGGTCTTCTCTCTCCACGAGGGAGGGGACGGAATGGCGCCACGAGTCCACGCGCGAACGGGCGTTCATATCTAGTCAATCACTGGGCTGGTAAGGGCATTGAATGAACTAAGGGGAGTATTTGGGGAAGCTGGTCATATTTGAAAGTGCAGGCAACAATACGAACGAAGCGTCTCATCGCGTCGTAGCAGATCAATGACGAAATGCCAACGACAGGGCCGAATAACGCAAGACGCGTCAAGAGGCTGCAAGGATGCCGTCAACACATCTTGTCCCACAGCTCGCTCACCTTGACTTCACCTCGCGTAGATACGTCACTCGGCTTGCTGGCTCGCTTCACACGTCAAGTATCTTGGCAAGTAGCCCGAGTATCTCCCCGAGACCATTGGATCCGCCTGTTTGAAAATCGTTTACAGCCAACTGGTTAAAGGAATGAACCCGATCATCACGCCGCCCAAGTTCCCAGACCAGCATGATGCCAAACCGGAGGTATGTATGTCCTCGCTTAGATTCTGTCCCAGATAGTGGACGCACCTCGTCTTCCTCGTCATATAATCTTTCCCATGAACTGAAGAAACTTCCGTGAATCGTGACGTGACTATTCGGCCCTTCGGCTGCCCTCCAAGCGGAGGGCCTGGCATGACTCATGAGAGTCGAGACCATTTGCGTCTTGCGTGGGCGGGAAAGGTAATAACAAGATAATCATAGAGCTCGAGCAATAGACAGCTGCGGAACCTTCGTCCTCAGGCACATAATGAGTGCAAAGTTGGAAATCCTTCGTTGAATCGGCTTGTTCTATAATATTCTATACCACCACATTCCGGGAAGGCAGGTGGTATGAAAACGGAAGTACAACTTCACCAAAGACACTACGGATCGGAATATGGGCAATTGTACCCAAGTGACGACCATGAAACTGGCTCTCTCTATTGAATCGATTTATCCTGTAGTGTCTTGCGAATCGCATCGCTAACATAAATAACGCCTCAATTGCATGCATGCTAATTACCCAAATCGACTCTCCCATGCCGTTTAATCCGTCTATGAAAACACATACTTGACACCACCGAACATGCCACCTCAACCGTTAATGTCGTTACCCCAACGTCCGACGCTCCCCGCAACTTCTCTACCGTCACCGTTTCTTCGGCACGCCCTGGGGCCGATTGATCGTGAGTGGCTTGAACGGCTTGCGTAAACGATCCATGGACGGGGCCGGTCCTAGTCCCACCGGCCGTCTCACACCTCCCACGGGCTTGATTGCCGTAAACGTAGTGGAGTGGAAGGTCATCATGGCTTCTCGAGGTCTAGCATCTGTGGCCGATGGCTCCTCATGGGTAGCTGGCTCAGGGGATGCCTGTCTAGGAGGCGAACTCGAGAAGCAGGCGTACTGCTTGCCAGGCAACTCATCCGCGGGGGTCTTGCCCGGAATGCTTCGCTTTAGCATTGTAGTTTGCGGTGATCCGCGAATTTTGTGTTTTGTGAATTCCGGGTCGATGAGAGGCTTTTCTGCATTGCACGGGATGGGTTGCGGTGCTGAGCGTTGGGCTGCTCTGGATGCGGCCGCTTGGTACCGTGCCAGAGAAAAGTCTATTGGCTTGGGCTTGGGCTTGGTGCTCATGGTTGTGGCTGGTGCCTTAACCTCTGTTGTGATGAAGCCGAGAAGACTCCGCTGGTCTGGCCGCCTTTTCGTGGTCGTCGTCTTTGGCCTCCGTTTTGATTCCGTCTTTTCGGTTGCGGATGAGGATGACTTCGTTTGAATTCCGGATGCCGCAAGAGCGCCAGCGGTGACAAAACCTGATGGTGATGGCATCGTGAACCCGCCGCTTTGCTCCATCGTGGTGGTGTACCCTGGCTTCCATTGCGACTCACCTGAGACGTTACGACCAAGTGAGGAGGAGTGTTCGGACTTTTGTCTCTTCCGCGCTCTGGAGAGTTGTCTCGCGCTGTCAGCATCTTCTGCATCAATCTCTTTCGGATCCAATGGATCAATCGGGAATTGATCATCTTCCACAC
Organism: Claviceps aff. humidiphila group G2b; assembly: GCA_018360325.1. Lineage (NCBI taxonomy): Eukaryota > Fungi > Ascomycota > Sordariomycetes > Hypocreales > Clavicipitaceae > Claviceps > Claviceps aff. humidiphila group G2b. The sequence goes on along the minus strand of SRQG01000245.1, from coordinate 31,768 downwards.
AGAACATTGGGGGAAGCTTGTCATATATGGTCTTCTCGGACGGGACCACTCGCCCTAGTATCTTGCCGATGCTTTCGACAACAGGTCGGTCGAACGACGGCCCTTGTGACTCAAAGGCTGCTGAAAACGGCGACACGAACGGCGAAAGTTCGACCTTGTTGCTGAAACCTTGGGAACCATATAGTGGGCAGCTCAGATAGAGCAACGCCTTGGCGCGGGTCATTGCTACATAGAGCAGCCGCCTCTCCTCGTCCATGTCGTCTGCGCGGGAGTGCGGTATCGAACCTTCATATACCGAAGGAACGAACACAACAGGCCATTCCAGTCCCTTGGCAGCATGGATGGTCGAGATGGTCACTTGACATGTCTTATCCTGCTGTTTGTCGTCTGATTGCGCGTCTGATGCCAGCGCTATGTTGGCGAGGAATCTGCCGAGAATATCATCCTGCTTTGCTTGTTCCACTTGGTCGATGGATGGCAGCTCTTCCTCCTCGAGTTTGCCAAAGTCACGCGTGAAATCCCCGGCCAAGTTGAGTAATTCCTGCACATTGGCCCAGCGCTGCTCGTGCTCTTCGTCATATTCCGTCTTCAAGTAATTCTTAAAGTTGATCTGGGTCACGAGGTAGTCCATCAGGTCTACCAAGGTCAACGAACCCTCTTCATTCATCTGTCCTGCCTTTTGACGTAATGTAGAAACAATCCTCAGCAGTTCCGTGTTCAGCTTTTGCTCCATGACAGGCCGGATCTTGGTAGTTGCTTGGCGTCCACCCCGGCAATGATTCCACAGCAGTGTCCAAAGGCTGAGTTTTGACTTCTCAGCTTCTTCCAAGAGAGACTTTATTGTCAGCTCTCCGATGCCCCTCCGAGGCACATTGATGATACGTATCAGGGCATCATTGTTGTTCGGTTGATACACCACGCGGAGGTAATCCAAAAGGATCTTGATCTCTTTGCGCTCGTAAAACTTGTGTCCTCCAATCATTCGATACGATATGCCTGCCTTGCCTAAAGCTGATTCTATGTGTCTTGATAGTGAAGCCGAACGCAAAAGAATTGCAACGTCCTCATTTTTGAGCGAATCTCCGAGCATGAGCATCACCCTTCTCAGTTCTGATACGATCCATTCTCCCTCTGTGGATGGACTCCTGAGCTTTCTGAGCACCGGCTTCGTGCCCTTGGTGTGAATCGGTAACAGAGCTTTCTCGTAACGTTTGGTGTCCTGCTGGATAACTTGCAGTGACATGTCGAGTATACGTTGGGAAGAACGGTAGTTTTCTTCCAGGGCCACTTCGACCGTTTCGGAATAGTCTCGAAGGAAACGATACAGATTCTTGATCTCTGCTGATCGCCAGCCATAGATGCTCTGATCGGGATCTCCCACGATTGTGATTCTGTTACGTGCCTGAGCAAAGAGCCTCATCAAGTCGTACTGTATGCCATTTGTGTCTTGAAACTCGTCAATCAACACAGCTTGTACATTGGAAACGCATGTAGGATGCTCCTCCAGCAGTTGAACGCAGCGTACCAGCAAGTCATCGTAGTCCAGCAAATTAGCTCTGGCGAGATGCTCTTGATATTCCCTGTAGCAGACATCCAGAGACGGGTGGTCTCGCTGCTTTCCATTCTTAGGAGTTGGCGCGCTTCCCTTGGACTTTTTCTTGCTAATCCAGGCCCTGGCTAAAGAAGGTTCAATGTTCAAATCCAGTCTTTTGACGATTCTCTGAATAATGGCACGAGAGTCGCCATCGTCGGCAATGGCAAACTTGGAGTCCAACCCAATTCGCTTGCCATAGGTTGCAAGATATCGGCGGGCAACAGAGTGAAAGGTTCCCAAAACTATTCTATTCTGAAACGTTTCACCAAGTCTGTTTCCAATGCGCTCCTTCATCTCCTTGGCGGCCTTGACGGTAAATGTTGCGACAATGATGTCGGCAGGCTGATAGCCCACCTGCTGTATCAACCATGTGACACGAGATGTCAGGGTATGTGTCTTTCCACTTCCTGGGCCAGCCAATATGGCTACTGTAGGGGCATTGGACGTGACAGCCCGGCGTTGAGCGTTGTTTAGCGTTTTCAATATTGAATCTGCATCCGGGTTTGCGGCGGCCATTGGAACGTGTCGACGCGTCTCTGACAACGCGAGTACGGGCACTACACATCGAGACAAGCGGTCGACCAGGAACGGCAGAAGAATGCAGCGGACGACTGGCTCATTGAATGCGTCGATAGCGAATACTTGCTTGCTGTTCAGCTCTCAAAGTTTTCGTGGATAGTGGCCATTGTTGTTTGAAGCGCGTCAGGCCGAACCATACGCATCAGATATCTAGATCCCATTTACGTCGGAGAGGCTCACTTCATGTCACTGACAGGGGGGTGGTAGGGGTTTGCAGCCAATCATATCGCAGCTTTACGAGGAGTACTTCACTTCGCCCGCACAATTAGCCTATGACCGAAAGTAGCGACAATCACTGTCGTGACATACAACCTAGAGCCTAGAGAGGTACCCAATACATATCGGCTCCGTCCTGCATCCCGAGACCAAACTTTCCTTGCGCTCGATAAGGAGTGAATGATTTACGGGGTAAGTGGCTCAGGATTGAAAACCAGCAATTGCCTTTGTGAGAGAATGCCACATCGCACTTATCGAACCGGTAAAAGTTCAGCGCCCGAGACCGAACTTTCTTTGTTTTGAGTTCAATGACTGAGATCACCAAAAAGCTGTAGGGTACGCGATGAAGCATGTTGAAGCTCTTTATTATGTCACTCCAAGTCACAACCAACGAGCGAGGGGGATGTGGGGCCCGCGACATGAAGGGAAGCCTCTCCGACATGTACCTAGGTACAGAGCGCTTGGCAGCGTGGCCGGGTAGCATCGAATGGAATTTGACGCGTGTGCATTGGGCTAGCATGGTGTGTAGGTGTACATACATATCCGTGTGCAGCAAGTCTGCGTTGTTGTACCTTGGACTTTACCATGAACCTGCAGTTACAGCGCCCAGTACATATGTACATAGGTAAATGATAAGACGCCCAGTCACAGGCTCACAGCCCCAAGCCGGGTCTCGGCAACGCGCTCCGTTGGCTGTTGGTGGCCGCTGCTGGTGGCCTTGTTGGTGTTGCAGGCTCAGCAAGCCTCACTTCACCCTGCATATTGTAGCGTCTCACGGCGCATATCTTTACGTATTCATAGCCAACAAGGCCTGCGAGGATACGCCATGTGCCCAGGCCCGATAGTGGCCCAGAACATGCGGTCCAACATACTCCGGAGTCGGTAGGTATAAAGATCAGACTGGTCAGACAGCACAGCAGCCGGCTGCCAGATCTCGGTACAATGGCAGCACCACGGCTGCATGCAAACACACATATCACCGTTCTCGACATCGATGTACGATTGAACACGCGACTGCCATGGCGTCCACGGCAGCACGAACGCAGACGACGACAGTCACGGCCAAGACCCCAGCTTCGCTCCCCACGTCGCCAGCTCCCCTGGCGGCTCCAAGCTGGCCGTTGGAAGGACGTTGTCGGGGATGCGATCGAATACGACGGGCAGAAGCGGCGGAAATGGGTTGGAGCGTGAAAGGGAAGGGGCGGAGAGGTGCGAAGACTGGGCTTGACCAAGTTGAAGGTGAGCTGAATAGAAAAAATCACACAAATCCGAAAAGCATCTGTTTATTACTCTTCTTGATCTGCTCTGTTTGTCGTCCCCTTTTGCTGTTGCTGTTGTCTCTTCGCTTCGTGGACCGTGGTCACTCGTCACTGGTCAGTCATGGGCTCACGGCCACCCCATTGGCCGATGACCTACCGTTTGGCAGCCGTTGTCGGCTGATGGACCCACTCATATCCAGGGCCGTTGATCTGACGCCATCGCAGCATCTTTGAGCGACATCGAATTCGCCCCGTTGCGGTGTTGCCTGTGTTGTAACTTGTTCCATGTCATCTGCTTCTTTTCAAATAATTCCTTCACAATTGTCGTTTCTCCCAGCATTTTTGTCTTTCTTTCTCTTCTTCTTTTTCTGAGTCGTCGAGAAGCACGCACACATGAAGTGAACATTCTGTCTTTTCTTCTTCCACAAATTCTTTGGTTCTGAGCAAGCGGTTCCTTCCTCCAATCGTTGCTCTTCTTCTCCAGCTAATCAGCGAGGCCCTCCTTGGCCACTCTCAGCGATCATGGCTGGACGTACAGATTCATCCGACTTCTCGCCATCGTCAATTGCCGGTGCTCCCGAAACTCCCGGTCTTTCTCAACCTACGCCCGAGCTGGTACATAGCCTCAAGCACAGCAGTACTGTCCTCGCCCTCGCCGTGAGCCCCGAGCACGAATCGATATATGCAGGCACCCAGGATGGAGAAATTGTTGTCTGGTCATTAGATACTTTTCATCAATTGCGTCAAGTGCAGGCGCATAAGCGCAGCGTGCTCTCGCTCTCCTTGTCCCCCGACTCGTCTCTTCTCTTCTCGAGTGCTTGCGATGCGGTTATCAATGTTTGGTGCCCCAGGACACTGCGCCGTCTCTACGAGGTATACGGAGTACACGACGTTGGCGACATATTTTGCACCGCCTACAGTCCGCAGCACGAGACGTTATACATTGGCGCCCAGAACACCACCATTCAGTGGGTGCCTCTGAATAGTCCATCTCGTAGGGTCTCGCACGACTCGCCCAATCACCCGGATCGCCGCAGCCATCGGTTCTTTGATTCGAAAGCCATTGGTGGAAGTGCTACGCCCCGACGCAACGAAGACAGGTGGTCTTTGATACCGCGTGCGCAGACTGTTGTGGAGATTGACGGTGTGAATATTCGCCAGTTTGCACACTATGGCTACATTTATTGCATGCTCATGGCCAAGGGCCCTACCGTCGAAGTGGATCCAGATGAAGATGTCTTGATTTCCGGCAGCGGCGACGGGACCATCAAACTATGGAGATTGGGGGGTACCAAACATGTCTGCGAGGACGGTTCAGGTCATGGGGACGATGGCGATGGCGATGAGTCTGGCACGCTGGAGGAAATCATGACTCTCGGCACGGATGATGCCGAGTCCGTCTTGTCGATGGCTCTGGACGGATCGTTTCTCTACGCCGGAAAGCTCGATGGCATTGTGGAGTTGTGGGATTTGGATACGGCACAGCGTTTGAGGGTCATCAAAGCGCACGATGATAACGTCATGTCGCTTCAGATGGGCTGGGGCTCCCTGTGGGCTGCGTCTACAAACGGATGGGCGAGTGTAAGTTTATGCTTTCCTGCTGTTGTGCTGTTGTGCTCGGCACGACTTCACACACTTTCAAAGTCATGTCTAACAAGTTGAAACATGCAGAAATATAGCACTGCCCATTACGGAGCGTACCAACAAGCGTCATCGGGGGATGTCAGGCAGAAATATCAGTGTCTGGGAAAGTGGAAGGCACATGAGGGAAAGGTCTTGGCTTCGGCCACCACAAACTATAGATCTGAGAAATACTACATCACGGGGTCAAATGATGAAAGTATCTCGATGTGGGCTGTGAACGACTGCCCTTCGTTGGCCAAGTCCGCCGCCACTACAACTACAACGACGACGATGACGACGGAAACAAACAACGACTTGTTCATTTCGACCCTGTGCGACTTTGTCTCGTACAAGACGGTGTCTACTCGGCCCGAGTTTGCCGAAGATTGTCGAAAAGGTGCTACCTTCCTGGGCTCGCTTTTCAAAAGACTAGGCGGGCATGTAGAAATGCTGCGCACCGAAAAGGCGCACAACCCTGTGGTGTATGCTAGGTTTTCCGGCAAGAAGGAGAGCCGCCACGAAACCCGCAAACGCATCCTATTCTACGGCCATTACGACGTCGTCGCAGCGGACGAGAAAGAAGGAAAGTGGGCGACGGATCCATTTACCGCCACCGGAACAAATGGTTTTCTCTATGGCCGCGGCGTCAGTGACAACAAGGGACCCATCGTGGCCGCACTATATGCCGTGACGGATCTGATGCAAGCGCAGAAGCTCGAGAATGACGTCATCTTCCTGATTGAAGGCGAGGAAGAATTTGGTTCAAGAGGCTTTGAGGAGGCAGTCAAGCGAAACAAGCATCTTATTGGCCACGTCGACTATATACTGCTCGCCAACAGCTACTGGTTGAATGATGAAGTGCCGTGTCTGACGTATGGTCTCCGCGGTGTGCTCCACGCGACAGTCTGCGTCGACTCGCCCCGACCAGACATTCATTCGGGAGTAGACGGATCTCACTTATCCGACGAGCCCCTCTCTGACCTGACCTGTCTTCTATCGCGGCTCAAAGGCCCGGGGAACAAGATTCACATTCCGGGATTCTACGACGGCATCCCGCCCATGAGCGCCGACGAGGAGGCAAGATTCGATGACATTGTATCCACAATGGTGCACCACCAAGCACAAGCGCTCTCGGAGGAAAAGAACCTCAAAGCCTCCATCATGGCGCGCTGGAGGGAGCCTAATCTGACGATCCACAAGTATAAAGTGTCGGGCCCAGACGGCAGTCTCGTCAGCAGCCACGCTAGTTCGCACATCAGCCTGCGTCTGGTCCCAGGGCAGGAAGTCGACGCAGTGTCAGAAGCTCTTTCATTGTATCTGCGCCGCGAATTCAGCCTGCTCGAGTCTCAGAATCGTATCACGGTCAATATTGACAACAGAGCAGAGCCATGGCTGGGGGATCCGAACAATGAGATATTCCGTACCCTTGGACAAGCCATCATTGAGGCATGGCCAGACCGATTCGACGCAAATAGCCATGAGCAACGCCCCGAGAACCATTCTGATCATCAGCATCCCCTTGGTGAGGACGAGGTGTCCGCCTTCTCGGTGGGCGGCAAGTCGTGGAAACCTCGTGGACCGCTCCACATCCGAGAAGGTGGATCCATTCCCGCGATCCGATTTCTGGAAAAGCAATTTGCGGCGCCGGCGGCGAATTTCCCGTGTGGGCGTGCGACGGATGCGGCGCATTTGGATAATGAGCGGATGAGTTTGATGAATTTACATAAGGCGAGAGAGATATTCGGCAAGGTTTTTGCGCGGCTCTAGTAGGTATATGGGCTCTGTTATGTGAGTCAAAGCTCTTAATATTACACTGGGGGTGGGGATATTTTTGGTCGAGGCGGACAAAGCGTGTGTGCTTTTTGCTTCGTATGCTAGCGTTTTAGATACCAAGGGAGTATGGGGTTTAGGTGTTGTGTTTTCTCATCGTCTTTTCAGGGGGTTTCCCCAGCGAGCAGTTGTTAAAGCGGAGGAGGAGCAAGGTCACACAGAAGGGCCATCCATGACTTGGAGCAAGGTGTGACAAGAAAAGTTAGGTATGTAGGTAGGCCTGTAGGCTGTATCACACAATCATACGTTGCGCATAGAGCGGTTACACATAGATGAAATAGACGGATCGTTATGGCCCTCCACACCCACCCCCTGCTAAACCTTCGAAGATGACTCGCATATCTTGACGCAGCACCACCCGTAAATGCACGCATATCCCATCATCAGCCCACGATGGTATACATATCTACAGGCTACATACAACACACTTCTCGGGTCCGCGAGACCGAAGACCCCGGGCCCACCATATTAACTTCCCAAGGAGGCGGCCTGAGCCTGCACTCGTCATTGGTACAGTCCAAGATGCCCAACCCAAAGGATCGTGTAGCCCATGTCGGTCCCCGCATGCTCTTGTCGCAGATTCGCGGCTGCCCGCATCGTGTGAGCCGCGTCACCATGATGCGGCGAGAAGCCGTCCCATGGCGCCGAACCGTGTGTGAACGTTGGCTCCCTAGGTACATACACTACAACGACACGAACGCCTATAACCTGTCCCTTTGGCGTCCTGTACTAACGATAAGCTGCCTACCTACCTATGTACATATGTATGTACTGCGTTGGTTACACCACCTCTGTACCATGGTAGCAAATCCGATAAAAGTGCTGAAATCTTCTCGGCGGGTGTGTTTCTGAATTTCTTCAGATCCGACGGTGATGATGTATCGACAAGTATTGTCTCTCCTTTGGCTTCAAGCTCACGTCGCGCGAAACAACAACATCATATATCATGCCAAAACTGAAAAAGCCCTTCTTTCTTTTGTGGTGGCGTTTGTTGCTCTCGTCGGTGCCTTTCTTATCTGTGGTGCGGTATTTGTCGACGACTCGTATGTGCCGACGAGGGAAATAGGAGGAAGGCATTATGAAGTTTGAGTGTTACACTGCGTTTGAACCTTGTGTCTCTTTTTGTTGTTCATGTCATGGTTTTTTTTTATTTCATGTCATCCCGTAGCCCGTAGCACATTGTCCGTCTTTTTGTTTTTATCTTGTTCATCTATCGGAGTGTTTTTGCGGTCTTCTCTTACGTTTCGTGTGTGTGTGCGTGTGGATCTAGCTCTCTCATATGCACAACGCTTGGTCATTGTCGTACGAAGGTAAGTTCTTGTGAGAAGGGTCCGTTGTCCCTTTTTTTTTGTTGGTCATCTTTACTGCTTTACCTTTTGTGTTTTGGAAGAAAGAGTGGCGAGCGAGAGTCGTGGTGCCTTTTTGGCTGATGACCAGGATTGTGTTTTCGTTACACTCAGATGAGCATTTTGACGTAGGAGAATAATAGGTGGGCAAGATTCTCTGAGCAAGATTGTGAGCAATTAACATGGACAACGAGCCTCGAGGTGAGGAAAACGTAGACTAATGTGTGAGAGCTGTGAGAGCAGCAGATAGGAACGACAAACAAGGACAGCAAACTACACGAACGAGACAAGAGAACAAGCAGGGAAAGCGAACGATAACAGACGAGAATAGCAACCAGAGCCCTCGCCGTCAATAACCAAGAGTTCAAGACACAAAAGACATACAGAAATACAGACGTAGAATTTGGCCCTCAGCGGCGGATCGTTGTGCATACATCGTACATCGTCAAGAGCACTTCTTTCCATTCTCGTACCATCCATTCATCAGAGTTGATACTTCCTCACCTCGATTCACCCGTCCCTTTTTCCCCCAAGACACAAAATTCTCAAGCGTACAGCATGGGAAACTTCCTCGCCACGCCCGACCATGAGGAGTCTCAATCCACTACCACCATCGCGCCCTCTGTGGACCGCCTCACGCTCCTAGCCGGCCGCATCGGTAACAAGACACAGGTCCTCACGCAGGGCCTCCGCGCACGGGGCCTCCTCGCGCCGTCTTACGAAGTAGATGGATGTGCGGACTTTCCCATCCAGGACTTGGATGCCGAGACGGCAGAAGCGCGGCAGGAGGTATTGGCACTGACCAAGGAGTTGCGGGACTTGGTGCTGGGCCCGCGAGAGGGGTTGAAGCTGATGGCCATAGATGTAAGTACAGGAGCTTTCAACAACAGACATCCAAAGAAGTGAGAGAAAGCGGCGAAAGGGGAAGGAAGAACAATCGACCCCTGTATATTCACCCCGTTTCCTCGGACATATCGTCTAACTCTCCCAGATGGTCAACTATATCCCCCTCCACGCCATCTACATCTTCAAAATCGCCCAGGCTGTCCCCCCCACCGGCTCCATCTCCTATGAGCAGGCCGCGAAACAGATTCGTGCTCTCTCTGGCCACGAGATAGCCGTCTCAGAGCTCCGGCGGCTCTTGCGCCTGGCCGTGGCCAACAACCTGTTCTGCGAGCCTCAGGTCGGCCACGTGGCGCATAACTGCAGCTCGCGTGTCTTGCTCAAGGATGAGGCGCTCGCGAGTTGGATTGGGTTGTTTACGGAGGATTTGTTCCTGCCGATTGGGAATACGGTGGCTGCGATGCGGAAATGGCCAGGTTCAGAGGAACCTACCGAGACGGTGCGTTGGATAGAATTCCCCTGTGCTGCTTTGCCTACCTTTTTTGACTTGTTTCCTGCGATGAATCCCTTCACTGTTTTGCTTCGGGTTTCACGTCATCTTGGTTCTGCGTTTTTGCTTAGTCGAAAAGCGGTCCAGGTATGTACGTTTGGCAGGCGACTCACCGACTAACCGTGACCCATCATAGGCCATCAACGTGTCATACGGCCACCAAGATAACTTCTTCGACCACACACAGAGCGACACCGCGCGCGCAAGGCGATATGAACTCTCCATGAAAGCGCACGGGTCCCGCGAGGGCTTCGACGTGGTGCACACCGTTCAGGGCTACCCGTGGGCAAAGCTGGGGAAGGCCACCGTCGTTGATGTAAGTCGATGATGCGTCCCGTCTCGTTGCCAGCCTCGGCATCAGAGCAAATTAATGCTGACATGCAGAACAGGTCGGTGGCAGCCAAGGCCATGTCTCCATGGCGCTGGCCGAGCAGTTCCCCTCCCTCTCCTTCCAGGTCCAAGACCTCCCCGGGCTGCGTTCCGATAAGACACGGGCACATGTCCCCTCCCACCTCTCTGAGCGCGTCTTGCTGACGACACACGATTTCTTCTATGAGCAACCCGTCGTGGCGGAGGCCTATCTGCTACGGCATGTCCTGCACGCCTTCCCAGACAAGGCGGTCGTGCAGATCCTGCAACAGCTAAGGCCAGCGCTGAGGCCCGGAGCTCGCATCATCATCAACGACGCGGTGCTGCCGGCACCGGGGAGCGTGTCTCCGGCGGAGGAGCGCAATTCTCGGCTGCTGGATGTGCTCATGAAGACGGTGTGTAATGGACGGGAGCGCGAGGCAAGTGACTGGCGGGCGGTGCTGGAGAGGGCAGACGCGCGCTTCGTGTGGCAGGGCGCATGGAAATCGAGCGGTAATCTGTGGTTCGTCGAGGCCGTTTGGGAGGGCGACGGAAATACGAATGGAACGAATGGAACGCACGCATGATCATTGATTCATGATTCCATTGAAGCTCCCGCTCGGGTGCGGTTCGACGCCAAGTCATTGGACCGGTCAGAGACTCAGAGTCAGGACTCTCAGAAGGCAGGGAATTGCGCGGCCCCACCCGCCCTGTTCCTTGAACTTCCTTCCCGTTCTCGCCCTGCCAAGACGGGGCCAGCGTAAGCGGAGCCGCCCCCTGACGCGTTGCCAAGTTGGTGCTTGGCACTTGCATGGCGCATGCGACATGCCAGAGCGAGTGAGCCAGCTTCCGTCTGGAATGTCTTCATTTCATCTGCCTGTTTTGTCTGTACTCCGCATTTCCTCTTCATTTCTGCTGTTCATCTCGAGGGTGGGCCGTCACTTGGATTGTACCTACGGAGTAAGGCTTTTTACACTGTACCTGTATGTACACATGCATACTTCGTAGATTCACGAGATGAGCTTTGTCTCACACGTACTCTTTGCGCATGCTGAAGAATTGCCTTTGGATCAAATTGGACCAATAAAGAATTTTCCCTGCAAAACAATTCGGGGAAAACTGGGGAACGTTCCTGGCACGCAGAATACTCCGGAGTCCGTACCTTGATGAGACTGAGTTTGCTTTGAACCGCCATCAGTCGAATATCAAGGCGGAACGCTACCCTGTATCTTGAGCAACAATATACGGCACAAGTGTAGAGGAGCTGGGAAAAGGAAACAGCTGCGAATGATGTGCTTTATTGCAGTGATTACATATGATGATATGATGAAGATACCCAAATGTGACATGATAGAAAATTGGAATGGGTTACAGTGTGTATGGTGTTGAATGTGCATCTGCTTTCGTTTGCTCAATGCTATCTAAAGATGTTACAATGAAAAATCATCCCGCACTTCAACACAAGTATATGACAGAGAGTCTCTACGCATGTCGCCCGGAACTACAAACGATCAAGATGTGTATTGTGCAAACTTAGAAATACTACATAGGAAAATGAAAATGACTATAATCAACAGGTTCACGCCATGAATCAATCATAAGGCTCTGAATAGCCTCCTGAAGTCCATCAACACAATATCATATCAATGTACAGTATCAATTACAGCTCATGGTCCTGTAAACCGTTCTACGTACATGCGCCACTACATCTCAAAATATCAGAGTCACGTGCCTTCGACCCGGGGTACCTTTTCCACACAAGTTCCCAACACATGTCAGCTTCTCCCTTGACTGCCCCTTTGCTACACTAAGTGAAAAGGGGTGACCACGTCGGAACTCAATTCCTCCAGCCCAAAACGCCAACTTCTTCAAAGAACTGAGATACATAGGAACGCTGGAGGCTCTAAAAGTCCCCGCCATCGGTTGAGCGCTCAGCGGTCGCCGGCGAGCCGCATGAGGCGAATCATCTCAGAGCCCTCTCTTGGGGCCGATGTCCCAAGCTTGAGACACCAGCCTTCAGATCCAATTGCGGCCGCACATCTTTCATGGAGGCAGAGACTGGAAGCATCAAGCTAGCGAGGCGGGCAGATTCATAGCCTGATGGCAGGTGCTAAATGTGAAACCATGTTCGCTCAAAAGCGTCAGAATGTCAATCACCACCGTCATCATCAGGCTTCAGCTCGTAGCCCATTGGCAGGATGCTGCATTTTTTGAGCCAGTCCACCCTGTCTTTACGGACACGCAGAGCTGGCATTCCAAGTGTCATTGACCGAACAATTCCCCTCGAGCTCAAACGCTGGCGTACGAGACCACGGAGCGACAGCCGCGCTCCAGCTAAGACACAACATCGACTGTTTTCACCTCAAAGCCACCATCACAGCATTCTTTGCCAAATTTCTCTTATGGCAATGGTATGCAAACGTCCGCGTCTGATGGCAGCAACACACATTCTTTCCATGGCCACAATATTGGCCTACGCATATTCCGTCAACAACTGCGCCGCAAAGGACTGATGCACGACGCGTAAGGCTTGCGGCTCTGGCCATATAAACCCGAGCGAGCATCGCTGAATCCTGTTGCTTTTTCTTTCCTATTCCATCACACAATAAAGCCTCGATTTCATTCTCTAATCGGCCCCGAGAGCTTCAGTCACTCGTTCATCGAATTCATTCTTCTTCCCCCGCCTTCTTTTCGTCATGCGTTCTGCAATCCTCGCCGTTGCCGCGGCGAACGTGGCTACGGCCAGGTTTACCAACACAACAGAGACCCCAGTCTTGCCCGCCACGGCTGGTGACTTCAAGCTCTATGGCTGTGTCACATCATCGACCGCTTTCCCTGGCTTCAAGAAGGCTGTCACTTCCGACTTCATGAGCATCGACATGTGTGCAGCCAGCTGCCCGACCAAGTACATGGGAGTCGTCGGCAAGTAAGTGCATCCATATTCGACAAAGCAACGCGAACAAGGCTAACCAAACCCCAGGGACTGCATCTGTGGCAACGACATCAGCGCCGCGCATGTTGACAAGGCCCGATGCAACGGTGCTTGCCCTGGCAACAAGGCTCAGGCATGTGGCTCCGCTAGCCCTCTGACTCGCCGTCAAGCTGGTCAAGTCGATATCACCGTCGGTGTCCTTGTCAGCGTCGCTGTCAGCTTGTATGAGCGTATTCCCGTCGTCGTGGCCCCCACCGAAACCTCCATCACCTTGACCGTCACCAGCACCCTCGTGGAGACCATCACAACCTGCCCTCCCTACGACCCCAACTGCCCCATCGGCTCCAAGACCACCATCATCACCCACCCCACTGCTGGGTGCGAGCAGACCGAGGAATGGTTCGAGTGGCACAAGAAGAAGATTGTCTGCTACGGCGACCACTGCGGTCCCGAGGTTCCCCACAAGGACGGCAACGACACGCAACGCGTCGTCTGTCAGGACGGCTACTGCCGCACCGAGGCTGACAAGACCGATAACTGGAACAAGCTCGTCATCTGCAAGGGTACTGAGTGCAAGTTCGCCGACTGCCAAGGAGACGCCCACGAGTGCAGCCAGAAGAAGATTGTCTGCTTCGACGGCAAGTGTGCTTATGAGAACTGCATCGACTCCGAGTGCGAGAAGAAATTTGTCTGCAAGGGAGACGAGTGCCAGCACGAGCAGTGCCAGGGCGTAGACTGCAACAAGAAGATTATCTGCGACCCCAACGGCCAGAACTGCAAGCCCGCTCCCCCTCCTGCGGGCACCCCCAGCCCTCCCGCTCCCTGCACCGGTGACAACTGCAGATTCGTGCAGCATCCCACTCCCAACGGTCCCGGCGCTGGCGGTCCTGGCGGTCCTGGCGGTCCCGGCGGTCCCGGCGGTCCCGGCGCTGGCGGTCCTGGCGGTCCTGGCGGTCCTGGCGGTCCTGGAGGTCCTGGCGGTCCTGGGGGTCCCGGCGGTCCCAATGGCGGCAATGGTAACGGTCCCAACGGTTCTTGCAATGGCGACAACTGCAAATATGTCCAGCCTCCCACTCCCAACGGTCCTGGCGCTGGTGGTCCTGGAGGTCCTGGAGGTCCTGGAGGTCCCGGTGGTCCCGGCGCTGGTGGTCCTGGAGGTCCCGGCGGTCCTGGTGGTCCTGGTGGTCCCGGCGGTCCTAATGGCGGCAATGGTAACGGTCCCAACGGTTCCTGCAACGGGGCGAACTGCCCTCCCAGCCCTCCTTGCAACGGCGATTGCTACCAGCCCGGTGCCTCTGGCTACGGACCTGGTCCTAAGCCTACTGGCCCTCCTGTGGTGGCTGGTGCCGGCGCCATGGCTGCCAACGTTCTCGGCGCCGCCGCCGGTATTCTCCTCGTTCTGTAAATGCAAACAGTTGACACGATTATACTGTTTTTGCATTTCATGAGTATCAGAGTCGAGCATCGGGCTTGAGTCAATCACGTAACTCATGATTTCTCAAACTTCGCCGCCCACACCATCTGATCTCGTTGGGAGTTTTGGGAGTTTTCGCCGAGGTGATCCATCGAGTATCCGCAGACCAAAGGGGATTTGCAGATTGAGGGAACCGATAGCGAAAGTAGTGATTTGTTGGATGCAATATGGTGGATTCAAATTAGTTAGTCAATAGTTAGAGAAGTTCTATGAACCATTAAATTGATCTGCGTTTTGATTGTAAACAAGTGCGACCGGTCCCTTATTTTGAGGTGTCGTGTTCATGGTCCAGTGTTCCGAGGCCGTTCCGTGCAGTCCCCGACTCGCTCGGAGCTGAGTCACTTATCGACGCCTGATCAAGACTGCGGCCATCTCATCTGCTTGTCAAGTGGGTTTACCTTTATCGATTCGTCAAGCCGCACTCGGGATCGAGAGGCATGTTGAGTGACGCCAAACCAAAGGGAAAGGCATAGCAATTGACTTGATTATGGAACGAGCATGCCTGATGACGAGATCCAGACGATAATCATTGCGGCGTTTGTCCGTTTCTTTGGTAGTTTGAGCTGATACTAGTGGTACAATAGGTATTAGTCTGCCACACGTGAACCTCCAAAATATCCTGCGACGAATAATCTTGGACCGACATGTGGCGATCTTGGTCTAGGAGCTTTAGCAAATGCAGATACATACACATTTCTCGTCACCATCAACTGCTCAGAAGTCTCAGTTTGATCGAGAATTTTAAGTAGGCGGTCGCAGCGGCGCGGATTGCCAAGACGTATCACATGAAAAGCAAAGGATAGGATAGTCTTCCCTCAATCTCGACGTTGAAGCCACTATGTCCCAGGCTGCTGGCGCCTCTTTGTCGGCCGTATAAACACACCACCTGACCGCCCGACACGTTTGTGCGGGGGGTTCCGAAGCTCGTGTGATAGTTCATTGCAATGTCTACCCAACTTGGATATTGAAGGGCAAGGCTTGCAGTGGTTGTTCCGCATGATGGGCTGCAAATTTTTTTGTCAAGTGATCTGGTTGGAACGAGTTTTTGAGCGCCTCTACCCGTACAGTGATCATAATATCGAGATTCCAACAGCTGCGCCACCTCCTGTGTGCAACATGTTGGCGTCTCAATGGAACCATGCAATAACAGGGTACTCGCACATGAGAGTGAAATTTGTTGGCAATAGTGATGATGGCCCCGACAGTGGCCAGTGGCTGGTGTTGATTAGACAGGCGACAAGCATCTCGACAACGCAGGTGATGCTGTGAGTCTCGAACAACAATTCTGTAGTGCAAGCCGTAATACACGAAGGTCTACTTCGTATCGAGTACCAGAATTGGTCAATTGTCGCTTATTCGTTACCACGGAGCGCCTGCTTGCATCAATTGTCTCAGTGTGTCCCGGGAGCGCGGCATCGGGCGGTTCTAATGCCAGTCGTCGCGATGCTAGGTAGGTGCCGTCTCTGCTTGCCAAACATAGTAGGTACATACAGTTGTATTCGTTTCGACACTTGGGAATTTGCAGTCAGGAGAAGAGTCTGGTCGCTACAACTTGCGGAGCCGCGTGGGCAGCCAACCTGTTGAAGATGCACATGATGATGATGCGGATTGCGGAGAGGCGATGGAGAAACTGCGAGAAATAATAAGCGGGTGATGAGCAGATGAATGTGTGTTGATTGCGGCATGAAGTTTGGGTCGTTCCTACCCGCCTTTCATTCGAGCCTCGATGAACCCAGTGGGTTGGTTCAGCCAATTGGTCGACGAGGCCGGTGAGCCACAAAGATCGGACCACTAGTGACTACGACCACAACGGATATCGGCAGCAGCAGACGGAATCATGAATCAGCGCCATGATGCCCTCTATCTACGCCCTTCCACCCGCCGCTTTAGACATAGGTAGGTAGGTACGGAGTAGGTACATACCTACCTTATATGTACAATCCTCACCCACATCGTCCTCCGCAATTTTTTTTGCAGATACCCTCACCGCCATCCCATGTACGCTCAAGCTTGGTTCACGGACGCTTCGAGCAAGCAGGGCTAGCCTCGTCCGGCCAACTGCAGCAGTCCAGCTGCCGAGACATCCACCCAAGTCAGCAGTCCCGTCGCTGAATTGAGAGATTGCGATTGCCTCTTCATCAGTTTTCTCCGGTGTCCCTCTCCGCCATTCTGTAACCTGGTCCATCCTGTTCGTCACTTGCGCTCTGCGATACAATTGTGCCCGTTCGGCAAACGGCATCAAGGAGACCGGCCCGCGACTGGGACTGAAACGTCTCAGTAGCATGATTCGAAGAAACATACCTAGCCTAAATTCTCAAGGCGAAAGGACTACCTAGTCACTACATATTAAGCACTCCGATCCCGGAGTACTCGAACAGCAGCTCAACGGACCGACTTGTACTTTATTAATCTGCCGAGTCTATCGAAATGAGCCGTTTGGCTAGCGAATGAACGTCTTTCAGGCATAGCAAATCGCAAGTCATCGGTCTGATCATATCGCCCTTTTGCGACTCTCGTCTCATCTCCGCGTCCATAAGCGAAGAAGATAACTCTTTCTTAACTCTTTGACGCAACACTCGCGGCGGTCTTATGGACACCTTCAATCAATAAATCCTTGGAACCGAGCGTCGTCCTGGCAGGTCTGCCTGACACCGTAAGGTTTGTAAGCCTAGCTTGACAGGTCCGTCTCTGCAAGGCCGAAGCTCTTGCTTCGGTAACATCGCGATTGCATCTACATATTTCAATCGAGTTCAACCTGAGCCTCTGAGCTCATACAATGGCGTCTGGAAATTTCTCGCATGGCGCCGCATCAATTACGTCCCATGATACCACGATCTCTGTCGCAACATCACAGGACACCACCATCATCCACTCTATCGAGAACGGGGAGTACGTGGAAGAAGGAGCCATAGATGATGAAACTCGCAGCTTAACGGAGAGCATCCGACAACATATCGTGGACGGTGGCCTGAGATACCATGCATATCATGCTGGCAAGTACGCGTTTCCCAACGATGAAACAGAGCAATACCGTGACGACCTCAAGCATCACTTGACCCTACACCTGTGTGAAAATTCATATTTTCTTGCTCCCATACACAACATCCTCCAAAGTGGCGCACATGTGCTTGACTTAGGTAAGCTTCGGTGCGCCTCCTTTGGCACAGTCGAGACCCCATTCTCATTCTCCCTGTCTATGCGTCACTGCTGTATCTGATGCACGAAAGATAAATCTCCAATATTCCTGACTATTCAACAGGCACGGGGACTGGCAGATGGTGCATTGAACGTAAGTTTTTGTGCTCCGAGACGCATTTGTGATTCAGAGTACAACGATGTTTAAGAACTGTTCTTTCTGATATCATGTTCCAACAGTTGCGGATATGTACCCAAACTCGATTTTCGAGGGGATGGACCTGTCCCCTATTCAACCAGATTGGGTTCCTGAGAATGTCTCATTTGTTGTTGACGACGTAGAGCATGAATCGGGTTGGACGTATCCTGAAGACAAGCTCGACTACGTCCACGTTCGTCATCTCATCCACTCGATCAAAGACCGTGGGCAAATGTGGAAACGCATTTACAGGTAAGCATATCCTCGTCCGAAAACACTTGTCGTGTAACAAGAGCGGCATCTGAACACCCAGCTTACTCGACTCAATACTTCTCACAGCCATTTGAAGCCAGGCGGCTACGTTGAAATACAAGAATTCATGTATACTGCTGCTTGCGATGACAACTCTTGCGATGGACCCTACGCCGTCCGCGACTTTCTCAACTATCTAGCAGCTGGCTTGCAAGCCCTGGGGTCAGATCTGAATAGTATTCAACACATTGAAGAAGAGCTCATAGATTCCGGCTTCACCGAGCTGTGCTACCAGGATTTGAAGTGCCCAATAGGCCCGTGGGCCAAGAAGTTACGTCTACAAGAATGCGGCCACATACTCCGGGACGTCATCATGTGGGGGTTGGAAGGCCTCGCCCGCAGACCCTTTCGCGATGGGCTACATTGGACACCGACTCAGATACACATGTTTCTTGTCAATGTGAGGACAGATCTGTCACGAGAAGATGGCAAGGTTCCACCATTCCACAGCTACTTTCCATTCAGAAGTATCTATGGCCGAAAACCGCTGGATTCTCTTTGAGCTGGTTGACCGGCCGAGAATGTGGTGACGACTGCAGAATGACCAAAAAGATGAGTAATCGCCGTCCGCAGTGCGAACCTCGAATCTTGGCTCTGCACCTGCTTGCCTTTGACTATGTGGTTTCGGCCTAGGTGTGTAGCGTGACTGAAGCAAGGCAATACTTTTTTTCGGGCAGCTTCCATGCTTTTCCCTACTGTTGTGATGAAGAACTTCTATCATCTGTGGTTGGATCGTGTACGGCTTGAGAGGAGCGACCACCAAGGTCGGCTGTGGGGCTCGCCATCGAGGCATATGATAATGCGCGGGCTTGAACTCAATATCGACGAGCAGTCCGAGTGCGAGCAAGCCACAAAAGAAGTCCGAAAGTCTTAAATGAAGAACCGAAGAGACAAAGTTTCCAAATCAGTCCGTGTGGGAGAAAGCCACAAGAGAAAGACGTAGAATCGAATATGAGGTACAGCATGCCCAAGCCTTCGACCCAGAAGATTGACCTGGATACGTCTGTTGCAGATGCTGCGGGGAACTGCAGGGCGGGACGGGATTTCCATGCATATATACACGTCCCTTCATATTTCTACTATTCCATCAGGTTCACGCCCGAGTTTCTCATTGCACACACTTTCTATATGAGTATTGACCCCTCCGCTCTTTCCCAATCCAACTTCGAAGGCCTTTACTTTATCTGATCCCCTCAGTAACAGGAATTCTAAGATCAAAGGGAGATTGTGCGTGCTTGACTTGGGAAGCTCCACACCATCCGTCACCAACCTTGTTCCCGTCACATTTCTTACGGCTGTAGACGTCAAATGGTCCCGAGCTTACAAGAAAACGCCTCACATCATGTCGGAGATTGTGTCCCTCTAGTCTTTGTTCCTTTTGCCACATATCATCCAGCTCGGAACGTTAATTGACGCCAGCCTTGATAAAAAAAGGCAGACCGGGGAGGGGGACGAGTTGCTCTTGGTCCCGTACGGACTCCTGCCCTCACCCTTTCCTTCTTCTTCTTCTCATCGTGACCTCTCGACAGGTTCTTTTTATTCCATCAGGTTCACGCCCGAGTTTCTCATTGCACACACTTTCTACATGAGTATTGACCCCTCCGCTCTTTCCCAATCCAACTTCGAAGGCCTTTACTTTATCTGATCCCCTCAGTAACAGGAATTCTAAGATCAAAGGGAGATTGTGCGTGCTTGACTTGGGAAGCTCCACACCATCCGTCACCAACCTTGTTCCCGTCACATTTCTTACGGCTGTAGACGTCAAATGGTCCCGAGCTTACAAGAAAACGCCTCACATCATGTCGGAGATTGTGTCCCTCTAGTCTTTGTTCCTTTTGCCACATATCATCCAGCTCGGAACCATAATTGACGCCAGCCTTGATAAAAAAAGGCAGACCGGGGAGGGGGACGAGTTGCTCTTCGTCCCGTACGGACTCCTGCCCTCACCCTTTCCTTCTTCTTCTCCTCATCGTGACCTCTCGACAGGTTCATTTTACACAACTCACCCCTCTTCAAATCTCTTTATGACTTGGGTCATGGCCGGAAAAGAGGTAAAAGAAAAAAGCTCCCCTTGAATCGCGAATCAAGTCGAGAAGCATGGGAGCAAAGTCGAGAGAGTGCTCTCTTTCGCCAGATAGCAATCCGAACGACTTATAACTCCGAACTCGCTCCACAGGACGAAGATGATATCATGATGGTTCCATCTCTGCACGAGAACTCCGAACCTCATCGCAAGCGTCGTTTGGCACCTTACAACGCACAAAAAGAATGTCCTGGAACCCAATTCTAGCTTCGTTAGAGGAAAAAACCAGCACATTAGGTGCCTCATGACCGACAAGAGGGCATAGATGTGGCTTATTGTGTGGAATTAGCGGAAACTCTTCTCAAGAAAGTACAATCGTGTCCTTCTCGTGCTTTCTTGGAAAGGGGGGCGAGTCCAGATGTTCGGACTATAAATAGGAGACCGCGTCCGCTCCTTGGAGGGAGTTTTTGATGTTCTTCAACCACTGTCTTCTCTCCCATTGCATGTCTCAATACAAATCATAAATCCGCTTCTCATAAAAACAATCATACAAACCATACAAACCATAAAAACCATACAAACCATCATACAAACCATCATACAGACCATCATACAAACCATCATAAAAACCATCATAAAAACACACTTTGGTGATTGGTCATTGCTGATTGCAATTTGTTACGTTGAGAAACTTCAAAAAAACAGTAAGTCTTTTCGCAATACAAGGCCTCCCCTTGTTCATACACATGTGTTCATGTTCTTGTACATTGCCATGTATCTCTTTCTCATCACCAACATTCGCTGCATTGGTCTATACACGCCTCAATTGGCAGTCCCTACAGCGTCTCATTTAGCCATATCTTGCCGTGTACTAACAACCTTTCACTCATAGTCTCACATACAAATACCATTTCTATCATTGCTTATTGCAGTTCCTTTCGCTAGGGGGCAATTAAAAATATAGTAAGTCTTTTCACAGTACAATGCTTTCTTTTTTCACACATATGGCCACGCCCTTGTACATTGCCCTGTCACCAATGACACTCGCTACACATACTGCATTGGTTTGCACACGCTCCAATTGACAGTCCCTGAAGCGTCTCATTTATCTCATCTATCTTTCTATGTACTAACAGAACCAGAAACCACAAACCACGAACATGCCTTCCTCTTCCAGCAACAGCACAAGTACCGAGGCCTCATATCCGCCTTGTCCCCGCGGAGGCCTCGCTACGTGCCCATGTTGTCTGCGAACTTTGGCCAAGGATGCCATGGCGCACCACATGTCTGTCCACAGGTTTCAGGAACGCTTGGCTCGTCAAGACAAACGTCTTGACAAGCCTCGTGGACCTGACGAACTTGTTCGATGCCCGCGGTGCATGCGCAACTTCAAGCTGCATGCTATTGAAGAGCACCTCGAGTCACACGAAGTCATCGACACTCGCAAGTAATGCGTGGTGAAGGGGGCTGTGGACGTTGTGTCCGTGTTCAAGCATGGAGTTTGGAGTTACTGAGATGGGAAGTGTTTAATGTTGTGGTGCATTGTATTGATACGCTACGGCGTTTATGGGGCGTTTTGGAGGTGATGTGCTTGGACTCTGGAGTCTTGGGAAGGTTTTGGCAATTGAAGAAAGCGTTGTTTTTTTTGGGTCTTGTCTTTCTCCACTGTCTTCATGATACCCGTGCGTGTAATCAAGCACATTGTTTATCTTGGTAGCGTCAAGCACCGCGGTAAAATAACAAAGCAATACGAAAACATTGCATGCATTTCAAAGGTTGTGGTAATTCGTCTTGTCTGGTGTCTTGTCTGGTGTCTTGTCTGGTGTCTTGTCTGGTGTCTTGTCTGCGCGTTGACTCTGGAAGTCTGGGGAGAAGTTGGGCTGTGGCAGAGTCGTCATTGCATGGTGGGTGCTGCAGCCAATCAACGTGCGTGGCCGTGCACCAAGCCACGTGACATTGCCAGCGATTTCAATTTCTGCCCAGTTTAGCTGAGACACTTGCTTGTTGTCAGATTTCTTCTATGTTGTCTTATGTATCCATGTAAATCTTTGTCTTTTTTGATGTCTGTGCTATCATGTTCTTGGGCCGTTGTAAAGAAATCTTGGTACACAGGCAAGAGCGGACTGATGTGATACAACAATGATGCGCATGATCCTACGAGCCTCAGGCCTTCAAGTATTATGTAGGTATCATACGAGAGCCACAGCTTTCAATGATGTGTCAAATTCTTGGCGCCCGCCGCCCAGACATATTCCTATCTCATTCGCTCATTTGTCCGAATGAGACACGAGGCATCCATACTTACGGAGTACAGGCCGCAAGCTCAACAAAGCCGGCGGGCGTACGGAGTAGCGTATCCTGTTATGCAATACGACCATGTTCAGCAAAGCTGACCTGTGTTGTAACGTGATAGACTGACTGCCTGGTTGACCATTGATGTCGCTTACGGTCCCTCTGCATACCTCAAGAGATCGCAAACCGCCTATTGGGCCCATGGGGAAGCATCACATGCAATGACTACAGTAAGACGTGTTGATGCCATTTTTTATGCTAGACATGCATAATCGATACGCACTTCATTCTCAATTTGGCAGGTCACTGACATGTCGTTGGACGTCGTTGGACGGCGGCAAGTTGCATTCAAAGGAGGTCGTGCGATTCTTACGGAGCGGGGTAAAAGTGGAGAATAGGCGGGTAGCAACGAATCAGCATACGAGATCTTGGCATCAACACAGTCAAGAGAAGTTGGGGGAAATACGAAGCTCAATCACCCCATCAACTTTTGGTCCGCCTTCCAGAATTATAAGACTGGGACTCTCTGCTGTCTTTGAACTCGAATGAACTCTTTCTTGAAATCACTCATGAATCATACTACCTACACGAAGTTGATCGAGCGTATATGTGCTTCTACTACAGGTAAAGCTTCACTTTACGCCCCTTCTTTTCATCGTTGCAAACCGTATCAGCTTTACTAATGTTTGGACTCGAAGAAGAACAAAAGAAATGAATGCTCTCATGACGCGATATATATTGACTCAAATATATGAAGAATAGAAGGTAAGAATCCCTAAACCTAAGCCTTCGGCTTACAAACTTGTCCTAATCTTGTCGCAGATGCCGCGGGCAATCAGGGACCACCATGCATAGACATATGCGTCCCTTCTCAAGAAGACAGTGCTTCTGCTATTGCATCAGGATTACACGTAAGTTGAACATACTCCCTAAACAGTATCGACCACTCTGCTCTTTTACTTCGTAGGCCTCTTTGTCTAACTTGCTCAGCAACCGATAACCGATTTTTTAAGGTCGACAAAGGAGCTTGTGCGCACTTACACTGGGAAGTTCCATTCTACCCTTTCCTTATCAACCTTGTTTCCGTCATTTTACTAATAACTATGTTCATCAGGCAATCCCGAAGACGCGACAGAGGGCCATATCGGGGCTTTTGTGACTGATATCATTGGCACTGATATCGCTGTCACTGTGGTGGCGGTGGTCGTGAGCACGGGTCACTGATATCATTGGCCATGATGTCTCTGCACTGTGCTCACTTCCACTTACAAACGCCACTCTACTATTGTCACTGATTTCATTGGCACTGAAATCATTGTCAATGGTATCACAAACCGCTGGTACAACTGCCAAAGTTTACCGCTGCCACGTTTGTCACTGAAGTCAATGGCATTGATCTCACTGACACGCGTTCACTACCACATACAAACCACCACTGCCGCCGCCGCCGCCACTGTACTGGTATCACTTGGCACTGATATCTTTACGGTGTTGACTACCACTACGACCAACTGGCACTGATTTCAAGGGCAATGATATCTCTGTCAGCTGGTCTCACTGGTTGAACTGGCATGCCACAAACAAATACAAACTGCCACCACCGTCTTTGATATCACTGGCACTGATGTCTTTTTCGGTGTTGCCGCCACTGCCACCACCGTTTTTGATATCACTAGCACTGATGTCTTTTACGGTGTTGCCGCCACTGCCACCACCGTATTTGATATCACTGGCACTGATATCTTTTACGGTGTTGCCGCCACTGCCACCACCGTATTTGATATCACTGGCACTGATGTCTTTTACGGTGTTGCCGCCACTGCCACCATCGTCTGATATCACTGGCACTGATGTCTGACGGTGTTGCCGCCACTGCCACCACCGTCTGATATCACTGGCACTGATATCTGACGGTGTTGCCGCCACTGTCACTGATATCACTGGCACTGATATCTTTGACATCGCTGGCACTGAAGTCACGCTGATGATTTCAGTGTCGTGGTCCTTACCACATACCGGTGCACTGACGTCAGATGATCTGAATCAGTGTTATCGTGTTTACTTCCACTAAAAAAAAAAAGCTTCTGGCACTGATATCACTTGGCACTGGTATCTTTGTCATCGTGTTCACTGTCTGGCCCTGATATCACTGGCACTGATATCGTTGTCCATTGTGTTCACACCCGCTGGCACTGAAGTCACAC
Source organism: Claviceps aff. humidiphila group G2b (assembly GCA_018360325.1). Lineage (NCBI taxonomy): Eukaryota > Fungi > Ascomycota > Sordariomycetes > Hypocreales > Clavicipitaceae > Claviceps > Claviceps aff. humidiphila group G2b. Next base: position 7,009 of record SRQG01000245.1, on the reverse strand, counting down.
TGATGATTTCAGTGTCGTGGTCCTTACCACATACCGGTGGCACTGACGTCGGATGATCTGAATCAGTGTTTATCGTGCTCACTTCCACATAACAAACTCGACACTGATATCACTGGCACTGATATCTTTGTCATCGCGGTCCTTACCGCTGGCACTAAAGAATTTAGTTTCTTTAGAAATGCCTCCGACACTGGTATCACTTGGCAACTGATATCTTTGTCGTCGTGTTCACTGTCTGGCCCTGATATCACTGGCACTGATATCGTTGTCCCCTGTGTTCACACCCGCTGGCACTGAAGTCACGCTGATGATTTCAGTGTCGTGGTCCTTACCACATACCGGTGCACTGACGTCAGATGATCTGAATCAGTGTTATCGTGTTTACTTCCACTTAAAAAAAAGCCTCTGGCACTGATATCACTTGGCAACTGATATCTTTGTCACTGTGTTCACTATCTGACTCTGATATCACTGGCACTGATATCTCTGTCACTGTGTTCACTATCTGGCACTGATATCACTTGGCAACTGATATCTCTGTCATCGCGGTTCTTACCGCTGGCACTAAAGAAATTTAGTTTCTGCTAAATTTCTTTAGAAAAGCCTCCGACACTGGTATCACTTGGCACTGATATCTTTTGTCGTCGTGGTCCTTACCACAAACCGGTGGCGCTGACGTCGGACGATTTCAGTGTTTACCGTGCTCACTTCCACGTAACAAACCGACACTGATATCACTGGCACTGATATCTTTGTCATCGCGGTTCTTACCGCTGGCACTAAAGAAATTTAGTTCTCTAAATTTCTTTAGAAATGCCTCCGACACTGATATCACTTGGCACTGATATCTTTGTCGTCGTGGTCCTTACCACATACCGGTGCACTGACGTCGGATGATTTCAGTGTTATCGTGTTTACTTCCACATAACAAACTCGACACTGATATCACTGCCCTGATATCTTTGTCATCGTGTTCACTATCTGGCTCTGATATCATTGGCACTGATATCTTTGTCTTATTGTGTTCACAAATACCATTGGCACTGACACTAATCACACACGTGTAGGCACATCGGGATTGCTCTAGACGCGGACACTTGCAAAGGATAAAAGAGTGGGCGCAGCCTACTGGCTATTGGTTTGTTCTGAAATATCTCCCTATATACCTGTGACACACCTCCTAGCTAACAGTGTGATAGGAATTTTCAGTACTGGAATGAGAGCGCAGAAGTCAGATTGAAGGACATCGACGCCGCCTGCGCATATGGATGCATGTCGAAGATTCGGGCACTTTTGGGATATTTTAGGCATTAGCCGGGTTCGCGATAGAGAGGGGGGAACTTGAAGGTCCATGTACGTACCATCGCAGACCTTTTCCGAACATGTCTTCGTCCTCGCGTTCTAACATAACAATCACCCAGTTACACTTACAACACCTCAAAAGTGACCCTTACCTCACTACTACCTACCTCTGTCACATATTGCTGGCACTACATCACTGTCAATAATATATTCACTATCATTGCATTCTTCAAATGACTGAGATAAGAATTCGATTTCTCCAATGTACTGGAATCGATACGTTGCCGTGTTTAACAGTTCTGTTCTGTTCTCTTGAGTGTTGTCTTGTCACCCTGAGAATAGTGGGCGTTCGTAATGCCCGGACAAATTACAATCAAGTACATTGTTTAACTGGACATATCGTTCTTTGCCATGTTGGCCATGTGACTTGTGCCTAAGGCCTTCCCGTCCGTCTCTGCTTTCGTCCTTTTCACATCACGAAAGCAGGGAACAGAATAATGTGTTATGCAATACGAAAAGACCGCAATCCGCCACCACATTGAGCCCATTTTGGAGTGTTGGACCACCACATGCGATGGCTTCAACTTCGACGTGTTGAGAGAGTCTTGAGGCCAATTTTGCATGCCACCCACCCAACGTGCCACCCAACGATATGATCCTGCTACCCCGTGAATTACGCAGTTTAATAAAAAGGCGTACGTGTAACGTACATGCCATGCTTCGTGTAAGTCATCGTCAACAGATGACTAACCTTTGCGTCAAAGGAAGATGAGACATCCATTGAACTTATTGAAGTAACCTGTAGAATCGTAAAAAAGAGAAAGCAACTTCTTCCGCCATACACATCCCAAACCGTTTCCCAGTGCGAGAAGCAGTCTGCAGAACGGGCAGTAAACTTCCGCTGTGCAGTGTCAAATATTCAGATTCCACGTTCGCCCTGTCTCCAAATGGAAATTGAATGGCCTAGTACCATAACAATTACGACTTGCAAGGGATTTCTTCAAATATTACAGAGAGAGAATCATGTCATTATGATGAAAAGTTTCTGTCAAGACTCAAATGGTTCAAATGGTCGTAGTCAGCCTGACGAACCAAGCTGGACTTTGAAAAGAGGAGCCATTGTCAAGCACGCTGCACACCGGCGCGACGAAACAATGAAAAGTGAAAAAGTTTAAAGAGGCAGATGCCAGAGCGAAAAAGGAAAGATCGTTTGATTCACACAGCCTGCGCAAGTCAGCATAATTCATCAGATTGTAATGCATTATGCATGTGCGTCTCTGTATTTCACGACTGCAGTCAGCACGCGTTCTCTGGCGGAAGAAAGTATTTTAGGAAGGTCCTCAGCTGACAGGCGTTTCACGCGCCTTTTATTAGAAGTCAAGTGTGTGAGACAAACATCAGCGGCCAGCCGACAAACGTGAATAATGACCCCTGCATCTGCACGAGTGACGACGGAGTTGAGGACCTTGAGGGCCTCTCAATCAGTAGGAAGAGCGCTTATCAAGTAGTGACTTATTATTATATGATCAGTCCTGAGTCCGGTCATCTGTATGAAACGCAGACACAATACAAGTGACAGCCTCAAGCAGCTCTGAAAGAGTTGGGCGTGTTTTGCTGCTTGTGCCAGCTTACGCATACATATATAGATACGGAGACCAGAGTACATATTCAGACGATATTCTAGAAGGAGCTCGGCGGGTGGAAAACATGTGCAGCCGGGCAAAGGCCGAAAACATGTCACGCTAATATGCATTGGACTGCAGCTTCATACAGAAACGATGGTGGGTGAGACCGTGAGTTCTCTGTTATCACGTGCAGATCTGGGCATCTTCCCGTCGGTCATAAGATCCCGTCGGTTATAAGAGGAGCGCCCGGCTCCGGCCATCAGTAACTCTGTACATACATACTTGCTTGCCGAGATTCTAAAAGTCTCAATGTCCCTTAACCCACGTGGTGGCGTCCCCCGACTACCTAGGTAGACACCAAACATTAGGCATGCAAAGCCACACGCTTGGCGGCAGATGGGAAATGACCGGGATGAGCGTCTTGGGGACAATGCGCAAAATGGGCGTGATGATGCTGCATGTGGAGGATGACAAGAATGACAAAACGTCCGAGACATGAACACTGAAAAAGAAGGAAAGAGATAAGAGATAAGAAAAGGCGAAAGAGAAAGAGAAAGAAAACGCAGGATATCGGAAGAGAAGGATTTGAATGAGAAGCGCCCTATCGATGCTCACGGTTCACCAAGTAAGCCGCAACTGTCTCATGAAAGAGGCATACTTCATCGTCGATTGAAAAAAAACATTAGCCAGCGTATACTCTGTACGCTGTGGCATGTCGTCAAAACAAGGCGGTCACATTCATGCTGCACGTACATCCCATCCGAGCCCGTTCGGACCTCTCTCCCTGTCGGCACACAAAGGGACGACCAGCGAGGGGTGGACTTGGGTTTAGCTGGTACCAGACCGGTAGATGGAGTGAAGGGATCCGAGCCTGGCGTTGTGCACCAGCGACGATGCGACGATACGACGATACGTCTTGACTCTTGAGCGCATGGCAGTACCAGTCTAGTCTGAAGTCAGTTCCCACATTGCTCATCAGTATCCGCACCTTTTCACACGAAAGCACAAGTGCCTGAGGCGATACGGGAATTGCGATCCAGATCACCGAGTTCATCGCTACGCATATTATACGTACCTCTGTGTATGACTTCAGACTTGGTGGGCAACCTGCTTGTCGTGCTTCGTTGTTGTGCTCTCACCGCAGCATGCAGTTCGCTAAAGGCGTCGTCTAGAGCATCATGACCTAACGTGCTGCTGCAGTCAAGTCGTTCATATGGAGGCTCGGGTTTTGCGCCAAAGGCCTTCGAGGAGAGTGAGCGATACGTAGTGCATACACCTGCGTGTGTTTGTAATATTGTAAACTCACCCCCTTCCACAACTTTCGCCCATCACCACCTACTCTGAGATTGGATAATCAGATTGCATACGCCAGGACAGACAAGTATGTCGTGGTGCCATACTGTATCACGCATGCCATGCTACGCCGTGAAGCGTTCGACGCCAGCTACATAACAGAATCGCGGACAGGGACGGCTATCATGGCTATCAGGTGAAATGCTTGTATACAAGTCGACCCCTCTCGACGTACCATACGATGTCGCACCATCTCCTTGGGGCTATAACCAAGCAGGTCCAGGTAATGTTCAACGCCCATCAGTCTGGAATATCATGGCACAGGACCCAGGTGCAAGGTTGGGCAACCGCGGCCAAGTGCAACGAGGCTCTCAGGGAATCCGGTCAATACTCGCAACTGATCTGAATGCTGACCTGAGTGGTAGTGCCTTCGATTCTGACTCCTCAGGCGAAGTCTGCAGTCGTTTGTTATCGCTGAGTGAGGCAGGCCAAGTTCCAACGCTTTCCAATTGGCTGAGATCGCGACCGGGATATCACCTGAAGGGGTGCGCAAGTCTTTCATCTGCGACATGGCAAGCCTTTGCGCCAATCAGAAATGATGTGTCTAGTAGCGCAACTGCTCGATTCGATGGTAAGCGCCTTTGGACATCAATACTTGACACCCAAAGCCTTCGTTGGGCGACGATACGTAAGGGCCCCGACAGAACATCAAAACGGACTCCTTCGTTCTTGGTACAATAGCTTTCCCGCAAGAGTGACTTGCTAATATTCACTTGCCTGTTATGTTTCTCCCTGCCTTGGGTCGGCCCGCGTCGCTTATAGGGCCTAACGACGAGGCAACACACTCTTCGAGCAATGAGGGGAGTCGCGAAAGACGAGGAAAGATGTTTTGTGCAATCTGTGAGCGACAACGGCGAGCAAAATCGTATTGAGATCCATGCCACTTGTACAATTAATGTCTGTACAGCTTACCGATCATGCGAAAACTTCGTTTTGGGCCCGCATCTCTCGTAATGCGTTAATTGATCATACGGAGTACAATGTCATGAAAAGGCGGCTAGTAGCTACCGCTGAGTCTCCCTGTCCGTGCAGAGTCCCTGGTACGGCGGCTGCAGTGGAGATAGGTAAGGTACATAGCAAGGAACGGGACGTTGCGTCTACACAGTAGCTTCCCGTCAATGGTGGAACCGTTACTGCACTGCTTGTCTGATGGAAAGTGATGCTGGTCGGCTTCATTATGAGATATTTAACGGCGTGGAACTTCGAGCCCGGACAAACAGACGAGGAAAGGGGCTCGCCGCTCTGGGTGGATTATGAAAGACAGGTCTCGTAGACACGCATTCGTACGATCCAAAGCGAAATCAATCGTTTTCTTCTAAACGATACCAGTCCCTGACTGTAAGATGGGCAACATGGTGCGGTGTTCCGGGGACGGGAATCGCTGGACACCACGTAGAAAGACTCGTCGAGTGGGCAGTCGCATGGATAGCGAAGCAAAGGGACAAGAGCTTAGCAAAGTGACTGAATATCATGTTAGTCCTTGACCTGGTAACACGCGAATTGTGTTGAAACAATCATCTTCTTCGTAAGGGTTGGTGTAAGGGTTTGCAAACTTGGACCCAACATGCGAAGCGAACACGCACCACGAAGATTGAAACTATGCGGGCTGCCGAAGGAGCCGAATAGTGCGATAGTAACACACAACATACACTACAGTATGCATACCATACGCGCTGAGCCGTACCAAGCCTTAAGGAACTCTGCCGGACCGTGGACGACGATGGCCTCCCAAGTGGAGAGAAACAGGACAGAAACAAAAAAAGCTGCTTGTATCGGCAGGGATTTTAATCTGGTGTAAGACAGAATTCGATGTTGGTGGGAGTATCGATGGAGGAAGTCGAGGAAAGCGGACAATGAGCAGGTGCGATCGGTGATGGCCTGGCGCGCTTTTGCATGATTCCGCTTTCGGCAATACATGCACCTGCATACGAATACATACCTACCTTGTATATACGGAGTACCTGGTCGCAGCTTCTCAAGGAATTATTGAACTGCAAGTCAATGCCGGGTTCAATAGAATTATCGCGTACGCGATAACAGGAGTCCCATCGGAGCAGAGCGTGTAAGTACACATTTGTTCAACTTAACTAGGTACCTACCCAAGGAAACCTGGGTGCTCCAATGCCAAAGTGTGCAAGTGATGGCCACGCGCCGGCTAGGCTGCTTCTTGTCAGCGCACGACATTCGAGCACCACAGAGGACATAGGTAAGCCATGTCGCTGTAATAATGACATGTCTCCTGGCATGCCTGTACGTCTCGGTAAAATGTACCGGGGCCCGGGATGGATGGAAGGCGATATTGATTGAGTTGAATCACAAAGTACACGGCGAGAATTTCGAGCAAATAATGATAGCGCGACTCGCGAGCAGCGCGTCGCAACAATGTGTGTGCCACGGGACAATCACTGAATAATCTAGCCAACCAACCGACCGAACAACTGCTCACAAACAGGCGTCACTCGTGTGACAAGGAATTTGATATCGCATCAGCAAGAAAAGTAGCAGCCAGCGACATGTCGAAATTATACGTGATGACAACGTCGAACTTGCTAGACACGCTGCTGCGGCAATTTGCGAGACGATTGCCAAGCCAGAGTCGGAGGCTGGGGGACGGTATGTAGGTACAGTAGAAACTCGTTATAACGATTTTCAGTTGGACGATATTTTCGATAAACCGATAATTTTCGATCGAAAATTTGGGTTCGCCTAACAAATATCGTTAAAATTCG
>SRQG01000244.1:0-44644 GCA_018360325.1 Claviceps aff. humidiphila group G2b | reverse complement strand
CAAAACGGTCATGTGATCCCCACACGTGACTACTCACGTCTACGAACACTCGGTCTAACGAAGAATTCTAAGCCATTTGAGTGAGTTCGTTAAAACGGGGTTCGACTGTAGCAGAACAATCACCTCGCATGTATTTTGGCAGGGTATCTACTACCAGGATGTAATTTTCTTTGGCTTTTCGCACACGAAGTCAGCACACATTGTGTGATTCATCAAGTTTGTAGTCCTCCGTACCTAAATCCGTGTTTCGCCACTATGTTCATCCCTCCAAGTCCTCGCGTAAGATTTACCATCCCTTGCGTTGTCTCGGCAAACTTTTTCTCCGTGTCTTGTTTTTCCTTTGTTTTTTGTTGTTTTACCTTGAGTGCTGTCCATTCAAGTTTGCAAATGACATGGAAAGGCGTTGGAGAAGAAGTTGCGAGCCTGTGTGTGACTCGTGAGTCGTGAGGAAGCACATCACATGCACCCCACGGGCCACGGTCATGCTATGCATCGCTGTGGGTGTCCCGTGCTGCATGTTACGATGAGATGAGATCTGCATCAGATGGAGATCTCGCAGGGGAAGTCGTTACGCTGCAGCATGATTCTTAGAACTTGAAAAACGAGCCTTCGTGCGGGACTCGCGGTAGGTACTACGCACGTTGTTAGAGGACTTGAGCTTTACCTGACATTGAGGTGAAGGCCAGAAAAGTAAAGAAAACTGTTTCTGCTTGCGCGTGAACTAACTACCTAACACTACGAGTCAGGACCTGCGAAGTACGTCGTAGAGAATGTCGCACATGATGCACACAGAAACAGCTTGGCCGGAAGAACGCAAGACGCTCGCTCTCATGTTCAAATGCCATGGCCCATCACCAGGTCTAGGTACCCTCTACGTAAATTCGACTGCACTGAGCCGGGGGTCCCTCATGCCAAAGGGTTTTCTGGCCAATCGGACGATTTCCCACTGAGGAAACAACTCATCGCATCTTGCTACAGGATGTAGGACTTAAGCTAAGCTATCATGAAATCTTGGTAAGACATCTGCTTTCACTCTGCGGGTATTTGCATGCACTTTTATACATAGAGTATGTATGTATCTTGGGGGGTTGCTTTTTATTTTGAGCAGGTTACGAGCGATGACGGGGCGGGGTTGAAAGTCCTCAGTGTCCTGGTTCTGTGTGTCATTGTGTCTAACATGTCTTCGTGCAGGCTGGAGTCAATGTTTCTTACCTACATGTTTGGAGCGATCTGATGTGTTTCAACTGTCTACTCTGGAGAAATATGATGCCAGGGGCGGGTGGCGATCATTGAAGAAGAGATGCAAGAGAAGGGGAAACAAGAAAAAAAAAGGATTATGATTAAGACGGACGTCGTCTTTCTTCTGGCGGGATAGACCCACGGTTCGTGCCTTGCATTTGAATGACTTTATACACGCCTCGGGAGCACACGATATACACGTAGATGACGCATGTGGATGGTGATTGACGTTATGGTGCATCTCTTTTCAGCGGTTCTTGCGCAAGATCGGCAACCTTGTCCGTTTTGAATCCCGATCCCACCGTCCCTACATATCTACTGAGACATTGTGGCCCAGAGTCAGGGATCATCTTGACACTCACACACACCTTGGAAGTTGAGATGCGCTGTATGTAGTCACGCGCAACGGCGAAGAAGATGATTACAGATGAATGAACATGGGAGAAACAAGCATACGTAGTTGTTCACGTCAAGCCTGCAGCAGCCCGCAGTAGCCTGCCCGTGGTGAAAGAGAGCCGAGACAGGTGACGGCGACATATCAGACCGTGTTGCAACTTATACACCCACCCCAGAGAGATGATAAGTAGAGCACGGTGGAAGGTTTTGTTGTAGATAGGTAATGTAATTACTGGTCGAATTCAACGTGATGATTGTGTTTCTTGTTTTTAGAGTCACCTGTTTAGTTTTGAGTCTTGACTTACATTGGTGCGGAGGCGAAAAGGAAGAGTACTCGTGGGTGCAACCTTTTTGAAAGGATATCCACTATATCTATGGGTGTTCTTTTCGGGAAGGTTACACCCACGAGTAGTGAAAGAAAGAAATAGGATCAGGTGTATCCGCGGGTCCATTAGGTTCAACGAGAACCGCAGAACGAACTACTGAAGTCAGCGATCCATGCCATTCATCCCGAGGTGGCGTTTCGCGATGTCTAGACCAGCTTGACGGTGCGTCAGTGTCTGCCTGGCCGTGTTCATGAAAAGGATGTACAGAGGAAGAGACTCTAGCTTGGGCACTTCTTCAGCTTCCTATTGGAGATGACGATTGGACGCAGCTAAGGATATGTGACTTGAATGGAAACCGTCTGTTGTGCATGAGAGCTAACAAGCAACGCCAAGTCTAGTCTCTGTCTTGAGCTATGTAGTTGCCATTTCCAGGAGCCTGGGCGATTATGATAAGATGCTGATAACATGTGCCGGCTGCGGCATAGTATCTCTTCAACGACGTGCCATACAGAAAATCCGCGGAAGCGCCGACGGCCCGGCGAGATTGCACTTGCATCGTCAGACACAATCGTCGGTAGTCATTCGATGATAATTTGACAGGGGGCTCAGGCCAGTATCGTAGTCATTTTGCTTCCAATGATATGTACCGCGAAAGTAGCAGAATTTGTGTCAAATAAATATCGGCAATTGAAAGCCCCCTCACTTGCTTGTGCTGGTCGTCGTGTGTTGAATCGTTCGATTCACTCGTCGGCCAACATCTTTCGTGACCATAAACAGTTTTCTTCTTCTTGCATCGTCGATACATAGATGGCCGCCATGACCAGAGCCGGGACACTGACACACTGTCGAGAAAATTTAGGGCCAGGGGTAGCGGCTCAGCGGTACGCTAGAGTTGCTAGACTGGGATCAAGATTCAACGGCCCGGACTTGGCCAGGTGTGTAAGGCGGAGAGCTGATGAAATGATTGCCGGTGATGCTGCTCTGGGGTTACCATGAGCGGCACGACGCCTGGGATAACACGAGTTGCTCATTGTCAGACTTCGGCCCATGCCTAATAGCGGGCGTTGTACCTAATAAGGCTGAGAGGCGTCACCCTTGACCGAGCTTTTGAGGAAATGATTTGCGTACATACGGAGTAGACTTGGCGTAGACGTGTCATAAGGTATACATCATATGTACATAGGCATATGTATCCCCTTAGCGGTCTTAACCCTCACTTCAGGTCACGAGCTCCACACCCGGTCGTGACTTCAAGTGACATGAACAGTGGATAAAACTTGTTCCCCGCCGATGTAGCTTTTTGTCATTCGAAAACTTCCGGTACTTCTAGCTTTGCGCTAAATATGCAGTAAGACCTATGTACCCCTCATCATGCTGCGACGTGATTGGCTATAATTCCCTGTCAGTGACCTGAAGTGAGGGTTAAGACCGCTAAGGGGATTCACTTTTTTTCGGGGTGTGTTCAAGAGCTGCGACCGTCAATGTCTCGTTACCTCCAGCAAAAGTACCTACTGCGTGCAGAGGTGATACATATGTAGGTACCTATGTACTGGTACATGCGTAGGTAACCCTAACAAAAAGACGTGAATGGAACCCCGGCTTGTGTAAGCAGGTGAGGTACGGAGTACAGCAAGGCTATTTGCCTGCAGGTGTGAGCGGGGCCGTGCGGCTTGGCGGCTCCGGTTTGCGGCTCCGGAACTTCAACATCGACCATCTCGACCTTCAACTGACAACCACATCGACCGATTTCTTCTCCGCACGCTCACCTCGAGGCTCCAGCACCAATTCTGCACCAGTTCTGCAGATTTCTCGTGTTTATGTATTCTCTGTCCCCTGCCTCGTGCAAGCTCCTGCATCTGCCGATTCAATCTTGGCCCACACATTCTCACTAGAGTCATGTACGACGACGGGTCTGTTCTACATCTGTTTCTCCCTCCACCAGTGGCGTTCAGTGTAAACTGCCTTCTTCCACCTTGACTTGCAGAGTGGCCTGTTTTCTAGACCACAGCTCGGCTTCAGGGCCCAGATTAGTGCGCGCTATAACTCTCTTCCTGCTTCAATGTCTGCGCTTGTACGGCACATCACAGCATCTCACCGCTATGTAACGAACTTCTATGTAGTTCGACTAGCATACACCTCTTCAAGCACAAAGAGTGGACGGTCCCGGAATTCATCAACTGGTACGTTTCGTGAATCTCTATCTTGCCACGGTGACTTGTATGTCTGCTTATGATTCTGCCTTTTGTCTTTGTCCTTACACATCGCTTATACTCTGAAATAGGATGTGAGACTCAGTGTTCTACATGGATTAACTTGTTTTGCAAGTGATGATGGCCTCAATTCGCCTGCGGATACTGCTAAGATGTGCGGTCCGGCTTAAGACATCCGTTCTGGACATTCTGGGAAATATACGGAGCACATCGTTCCTTACGCCCACCCCCCTCCCCTTCCTTTTTCTGTGGAAAACTGCGAGGCATCCCGAGTCCCGATAGTTGGGCTGGACTACCTAGGATAATCTATCTATGTAGGATCTGGTGATATCCTAGTATGTACCAAAGTTCGTCATCTGGCGCAGGGGCAAAAGACTGGACGGACCCACAAGCATCTATCTAAATCGCAAAAGTGCTGCAACGCGGTGATCATCTGTTCACCATCTCCGCGCTATTGTCGTCAGTGGATCAAGATGATGGTGGCATCGGCTTTGACTAGATTGCGCGCGTCTGTGTCAGAAATTTCTGACACTCCAAGGGATCCTTGTCGAGTGCGTCGAGATTGATGCATCTATAAAATTGTATATAGAGTCGCTGACTGTTCGCATCTTGACGACCTTTCTTTAACGCCAATTTAGCCCTTGATAGTCTCTGGAAGGTGCTGTTGTCTTTCCAACTCATTCTTCTGCTTCATTCCTCTTTCCATCAACATGGCCTTCTCAAGGTCTGTCCTGGTCGCTGTGGCCATGGCCGTCCTTCCGTTGGCTCATGCGTGGAATACTGAGCTTCCTCCCTGCACGGAGTCGTTCAAGCCATTCGGTTACTCGGGATGTTTCCAAGAGGGAAAAGGCGGCAATGCTCTCATCTTCCGTTCCAGCCTCGAACCCGGTAACATGACAATTGAAAGGTGTACGGCTGAATGCAAAGGTACGTTAGCTTGGTGCCCGTTAGATCCTGAACGTTTCTATTCTTCATTTTTGTCCCAGCTATACCAAGTTGTGGACTTCAATGAAGACTGTTCGACATGCCTCGAAAGATGGAACACACTAACACAAATCCGTCTAGGCAACGGCTTCCGTTACGCTGGGCTGGAATACTACGGCGTTTGCTACTGCGGTACCACTATCGACGGTGTCCAACTCGACGATTCCAAGTGCTCTTTGCCCTGCAGTGGAGATAAGACGCAAAAGTGCGGTGGCGACAGCACACTGTCCATCTGGCAGGACACCACTTTCCCTAGTTCCGAGAACGTATCTGTGGACGCCTATAAGTCTCTGGGATGCTACACCGATGACTCCAGCAAGGGCCGCGCTCTAAACTACCCCGTGGACCTCGGTGGCATTGTTTGCACCCCCAAGTCGTGTCTAGCTGCTTGCAAGAAGAAGAACTTCCCCTATGCCGGAATTGAATACGGCACTGAGTGCTATTGCGGAGTGAACCTCGCAAGCGACTGCGCTAAGGTTGATGTTTCTCAATGCAACTCTGAATGCCTTGACGGCTCAAACACCAACTGTGGAGGAAACTCTCGTTTAAGCTTGTGGGTTGCAAAGGAGCTCCTGGCTCTGGAGCCATGCGCTCAACAGTCTGGAGCGAGTACCACATTGGCCGTGACTGCGCCCACCAAGGCTTTGTTTGCTTCCACAGCTACTTCTATCGACACGACAACGCCAGCCTCTAGCACAACTACCGAAGGATACACCACGACTATGGAGCTGATTGATACAACCACTACGCCCTACACGACTACTACCTCCGTTGAAAGTACTATAAGTACTACGTCTATCGAGAGCACTACCTCCACGACGTCCATCGAGAGTACCACTACCACGTCCACCGAGAGCACCACTACTACGTCCATTGAGAGCTCTACCTCCACGACGTCCATTGAGAGTACTACTACCACGTCCATCGAGAGTACCACTACTACGTCCACCGAGAGTACTACTACCACTACTCAGCTGCCTGCCTGCACGGAGTCGTTCAAGCCATTCGTTTACTCAGGATGTTTCCAAGACGGCAAAAGTGGTAATGCTCTCATCTTCCGTTCCAGCCTCGACGCTGGTAGCATGACAGTGGAAAGGTGTACGGCTGAATGCAAAGGTACGTTATCTTGGTGCCCTTTAGATCCTGAACGGTTATATTCTTCGTTTCTGTCCCAGCTATACCAAGTTGTGGACTTCTATGCAGACTGTTCGACATGTCTCCGAAAGATGGAACACACTAACACAGAATACATCTAGGCAACGGTTATCGCTACGCTGGGCTGGAATACTACGGCGTCTGCTACTGCGGTACTACTATCGATGGTTTGCAACTCGACGATTCCAAGTGCTCTTTGCCCTGCAGTGGAGATAAGACGCAGAAGTGCGGTGGCGACAGCACTCTATCTATCTGGCAGGACACCACTGTCCCTAATGAGGAGAACGTATCTGTGGACGCCTACAAGTCTCTGGGATGCTACACCGATGATTCCAACAAGGGCCGCGCTCTGAACTACCCCATGGACCTCGGTGGCATTATTTGCACCCCTAAGTCGTGTCTAGCTGCTTGCAAGAAGAAGAACTTCCCCTACGCTGGAATTGAATACGGCAGCGAGTGTTATTGCGGTGTGAATCTCGCAACCGACAGCGCCAAGGTTGATATTTCTCAATGCGACTCTGACTGCCTTGACGGCTCAAACACCAAGTGTGGAGGGAAATCTCGTTTAACCTTGTGGCTTGCAAAGGAGCTCCTGGATCGGGAGCCATGTGGTCAACAGCCTGGAACGAGTGCCACACTGTCCATGACTGCGACCACCGAGCCCTTATATGCTTCCACACTTGTTTCTATCGACACGACAACCCAAGCCTCTAGCACGAGTACGGAGCTGATTGACACAACTACGTCCATCGAGAGCACTACTACCACGCCAATCGAGAGTACCACATCCATGGAGAGTACTACTACCACGCCAATCGAGAGTACCACCACATCCATGCAGAGTACTACTACCACGCCAATCGAGAGTACCACTACTACGTCCATCGAGAGTACTACCACCACTGCTCAGCTGCCTGCCTGCACGGAGTCGTTCAAGCCATTTGTTTACTCAGGATGTTTCCAAGACGGCAAAGGTGGTAATGCTCTCATCTTCCGTTCCAGCCTCGACGCTGGCAGCATGACAGTGGAGAGGTGTACGGCTGAATGCAAAGGTACGCTATCTTGGTGCCCCTTGATCCTGATTCTGAACGTTTCTTTTCTTCATTTTGTCCCAGCTGTGCCAAGTTGTGGACTTCTATGCAGACTGTTCGACATGTCTCCGAAAGATGAAACACACTAACACAGAATCCCTCTAGGCAATGGTTATCGCTACGCTGGGCTGGAATACTACGGCGTCTGCTACTGCGGTACTACTATCGACGGTGTCCAACTCGACGATTCCAAGTGCTCTTTGCCCTGCAGTGGAGATAAGACGCAGAAGTGCGGTGGCGACAGCACACTATCCATCTGGCAGGACACCACTGTCCCTAATGAAGAGAACGTATCTGTGGACGCCTACAAGTCTTTGGGATGCTACACCGATGACTCCAGCGAGGGCCGCGCTCTGAACTACCCCATGGATCTTGGTGGCATCGTTTGCACCCCAAAGTCGTGTCTAGCTGCTTGCAAGAAGAAGAACTTCCCCTATGCTGGAATTGAATACGGCAGCGAGTGCTATTGCGGCGTTAATATCACGAACGGCAGCGCCAAGGTTGATATTTCTCAATGCGACTCTGAATGCCTTGACGGCTCAAACACCAAGTGTGGAGGGAAATCTCGTTTAACCTTGTGGCTTGCAAAGGAGCTCCTGGATCGGGCGCCATGCGGTCAACAGCCTGGAACGAGTGCCACACTGTCCATGACTGCGACCACCGAGCCCTTATATGCTTCCACACTTGTTTCTATCGACACGACAACTCAAGCCTCTAGCACGAGTACGGAGCTGATTGACACAACTACTACGTCCATGGAGAGTACTACTACCACGCCCATCGAGAGTACCACGTCCATGGAGAGTACCACTTCCACGCCCATCGACAGTACCACTTCCACGTCCATCGAGAGTACCACTTCCACGTCCATCGAGAGTACCACTTCCACGTCCATTGACAGTACTACATCTATTCCTCTAGAGTTTAGTACTGCGCCTACTTTCATAACTAGTAGACGGCCTACTCCCACTTTTGACTGCGACGAGACTACAACTCAGACAGCCAGCTTGTGTACCGCCACTGTGACTGTACCTCCCAGGTGCGAGTGGCAAGCTGGCAACTGGTGCGCACCACCCTTGCCATCATGGCAGGACAAATTTGGCTGCATCGTGGCCAAAAGAACGTGTGACAAGCAGGTCAGCTCCTGCTTCAGATACGCTGGCTGGCCCGGATCCCTCGAGTGCTTCAAGTTCAAGCAATGGTGTCAGTACCTGAACTACCACTGCGAAACCGAATGTCCTGGCTACGGCTGCAACAAGTCCAACTGCTGGACCAAAGCCCACGGCGGTATCGCCAAGCCCCCTGCTTACCCTCCCACCACAACCACCAGTGCCTATCCCTGCGACCGCACTCCCAAGCCAGTCCCTCCCCCGCCGGCCGTCATCTGCCCCCCCGAGCCTGTCAACCTCTGCGTTCAGCCCGCTAACGTCAAGTACGGCTATGGCCTCAACAAGCCCGTCGGCGGTGTCCCCCTGCCTATTGTCGGCTGCAACGACCGCGCGGAAGAGTTCCAGCAGAAGCCTTACAAGTACTACGGAGAGCCTGATTCCCGACAATACCACGGCTTCTCCTGGCGTGAGTGGCCCAATGTGTGTGTCTCGGCTTGCAAGGAGCAGTACGACGCATGTCTCGCCACCTACAGCAAAGGTTGCCAAACCGTCGGCTCGAAAAACTACAACAAGCGCTCCGAAGACTCCGGTGATGAGGCCGTCAAGAAGTTCTTTTGGGGAGGTGGTGGCGGAGGCTGGGGAGGCTCCTGGGGCGGCGGCTGGGGAGGCGGCTGGGGAGGCGGCTGGGGAGGCGGTGGGGGAGGCGGTGCATGGGGAGGTGGTGCCTGGGGAGGAGGCTCTGCCGGTTCTCAGACTTGTGCTGTGGCTGGCTATGGCTTCGCGGGCACGTGGCTCGGAACTGGATCCGATAGCCCTCAGTGCTGGGGCCGTGGAGGCAATAAGCCTGACTGGGCTCGCGCGCGTTGTGAGGCTCAGTATAGGGATTGCGCGGCTGTGAATCAGTGGAAGAATTTTGGAGGGATGTGTAGCCGATATGACGGCTGCTGAGTGAGGGTGGTTCCTTTTCTTTTCTTTTTTATGAGGGACGCTGTGTTTTTTTCTTTTCTTTCCACGAGAATATGTATATACTTCTTATTGGGCTGGCCTTGGTCAGTTGACGGGATTTGGAGCAAGGCTTTTGCTTGCTTCCATCTTCTACTTCCATCTTCTCTTCTTTTTCTTCTTTCTTCTTTTTCTTCTTCCCCTTTTTTCTTCTTTCTTCTTTCCTTCTTCTCCTTTTTTCTTCCCTTAGTTTAGTGTCATATTCAATTATAGATCAGAATTGTAAGCGAGATACACTGCATGAACTCTCTGTATGACCCGGTGCCACCTGCCTGTGAATTCACCTACAAATCACAGCACATGACCCATACAGTTCCCAGCTCAAGGATACACAGCGCCGTCTGTTTCAACGGAATTACAACACAATATCCAATGGATACTGTCGTTTACAGAGCCCAGCCCATATTATCACTCTGCTGAGTCCTGGCCCTTCGTCAATACTTAGGTAGGCTCTCGTTCCCGTATATGTATTTGATAAACAGTGTTCGCGATATCCCGCTTTGATCAACAACCCGATTTAGTCAAGACCTAACTCTTGACTAAATCGTCCAGAATACCAAGTCATTCTATCCGAAAAGAACACGGATATAAAGTTTGTTCACATCCATATCACCGTGAGAGTCTTGAACACGCAACAACCAGATATTGTGAGAGTAAAACTATTCGCCTCGGATATGAGCAAGATTGTAGGGTAGGTGAATCTATTCGCTTACTTCGGCTCCCCTGACCACACTCCAACACCATGCATTCATTCCCCCTTCATCGCAATCTTGTGTATCAATCCTGGAACTATTTCCAATTCGCAGATACGTCTCGCAGAACTCAGATTTCAATCATTGGGCCTCTTCCGCGCCCCCCCTCACTCTTTTTCTTTAGCACCACCCATTCTTCCCCTCAGTGAGAACCGGCCTCATTTACCTACCATCCACCCACCGTCCACCACGCCCGATCAACGCCCGAGGCCGAAAAACAAACCACCTCCTCAGGAGATCCTGCTCGTGCACCCGACCGGCCCTCTTCAGTCTGGCGCAGGGAAAGCCATCACACCAGACAGATATCCACCGACCACAGCCTTATCCCATCCCCATCTCAGAAATGGTACACAAGCTCCTCGCGACAGCCTCCTCAACGGCATCCCACATCCTCATATCCCCCTCCACAATCTGCCAGTCCATCTTCCTCCTCGCAGCCATAGCCATTCTGTCCCTGCAGATCCTCCTCCCTGGCGATGCGCGCAGCATAGTAATGGACTATGGAGCCCGACGAGATGGGCGACAGAAACAGCAGCGCAGCAGTAGTAGACTCAGCTTGCTGCTCGTGAGGATAGTAAGGCTGGCTACTTCATACGGACAAGTCCCGCATGCGTGGTTCTGGCACTTCTATCTAGTTTCGACGGGTCTCTCTGTTTTCTGGGCATGGCAGTTCCTAACTCGTGGCTCCGTCATGGGGGTTTTGGTTGAGACGCAGCAGGAGCAACAAGGTCCGTCTGCGGAACTGGGGCGCGTGTTTCTTGCGTGGGCTATGATGGCGGCGCAGGGATCTAGGAGGTTATTGGAGTGTTTTTGGGTGACTAGGCCGGGGAGGACGCCCATGTGGTTTATGCATTGGGTGTTGGGGTTGTTGTTTTATACGGTCATGAGTGTTGCGGTGTGGGTAGAGGGATCTGGTGAGTCTTTTATTATCTATTCATCACCGTCTCTGAACTATCTGCCCCCCTCCTCTTCATCATTCCTTTCGGCGTCGACCGTTGCGTTTCGCTGCGTTTGGCCCTCTGCGTGCTGGCTCTGGAAATGGCCCGCAGAGAGGAGCAAGGTTCCGAAGGAAGATCTTCGAAACAGAACCGTGGCCTACTGGCAAGAGGACTAATGACCAATAGGCGACATTCTTAAATCGTGGCATTCACCGAAACCTGCTGTGCTGTGGAAAACTCGAGTGCCGTGGACGCTGGCCGTATTTTTGGCTGCGTGGCTGAAACAGAATGAGTGCCACAGATACTTGGCCAGCTTGAAAAAGTATACGCTGCCTGACGAAGGGGTTTTCAAGTATATTGTCTGCCCGCACTATACGTGTGAGTGTATCATCTACTTGGCCATATCGGTCATGGCAGCCCCGCCTGGGAGCATCTTCAACACGTCTGTTCTTTGTGGCTTGGTGCTTGTTGTGGTCAATCTGGGAGCTACGGCCTCGGGCACCAAGCAGTGGTATGCCGGCAAATTCGGAGCCGACAAGGTGGCTGATAAGTCGAGGATGATCCCAGGCATATTCTGATGGATAGGCGCCACGTCATTCGGGAACCGAAAGGGTCTTGGTCCGAAACCAAGCCCGTGTCTCGGCACAACTCTTGCGCCGCCTATCTTTTGAGAAACATGTTGAGCTTGCTCCCTATTTTGGAAACCTTGAGTACGTCTCGATAGGTTAAGCTGGTCCGTGTCTCTCGGGAATTACAGCCGTCGGCGAACAGGTGGGCATCTCGGAGAAGCGACCAGTTTGCTATGCTATCAGCGGACAAGTTTACGTCTTCCTCGACATCGGCGATTCCATGCAGGTAATCTGTATACAGAGTGTCTGTAGTAATGAGCAGGCTACGAGGCTCTTGAAGGATCCTCCAAGCAGGCACTGCATCTAAAGCACCATCTTCCTTGCTTCGGTGCAAGTTCAGACATAGACTGGATCCCAGACTGACGGTACACACAACAGGCCAGTACGCAGCGCCATCCTACAAGGGATGAGCTTTTTCTCACCAAGGGCGTTTCTCTACGAAGGTATCAGTCGAGTACTTAACTTATGGGGCATGATGCCAACTCCCCGAGGGTATTCATTGATCAAAACGTGGTTGGGTCGTTGATGCGGACTTTGGGAGAATATGTGGCTCGAGACAATCGCGGCGTCGGACGCAGAGCTCGGAGTTGGAGTGTTGGCAGCGGTTGGAAGGGTCAGAAGTCGAGACAGAACTGGATCCTCGAGCCAGGCGGGGAGCGGTGCATCGAGTAATCTATCCTGTACAAGATCAGACGGCCATGTTTGTAGCCTGCGATGCGTAAGTTGTTTCCATCTTGGCTTTGGAGCAGCTGCAATCTAAATGGGCCTGTCAACAAGGAGCCCGTCGACTATGTGTAAAGCGAATCAACCCAGGAGACGACATGCGTTGCACAGAAGAAATGCTGGGGGCGGGGCGAGGAGCAATCGGATGGGTGAGGACGCACTTTTTCGAGTATGAGCTGCTCCTCCTCTGAACTAATGAAGTTTGGAATGTAGTACGCAGTCGATGGTAGGCCTTTTATTCGAGCCTGTTCAAGGTCGGACGGCAGCGAGAAGGCGTCGATGGCTGTCATGGCTGAGAGAAGTAAAGGTCGGAGATGGAGGTGTATTCGAGAGATGAGGGCGGTGGGTGGTGTGCCGAGAAAGCGTGCTGCGAACTGGGCGATCATTATTATCAGCCGAGCGGGAGAACTGAAACAAACTGAGCAAGGCCCAACCACTGATCCCGGGGTCGCATCGATGGAGACCTCCGCGGTACCGTCACTGGCCGCGGACTTGAAAGATTGAACGGATGATTCCTTCCGTGATAAATGCTGAACGCCTGCCTCGTGTCCATGCATCGAAGGACACCTGAGAGTAGTCTCACACTAGTGAGTGCTCCGACATAAGGAGCGCCATGACCGACTGTCAGATTTGCCAAGCCTCAGAGCCGCACGATGAGGGGTGAACCGTGAGCTGGTGCAGAGCAACTCCCAGAGTCCCAGCTATGCCAAGTAGTTGGTGTTGCGAACTCTGCGCGGCGTAAATATTGCCGCCAATGGTTGTATAGCAGCTGGTGCGATGCGTATACGGCCGGTGGCAGGGCCGTCCGATCGAGACTGATCACCTACCTTCCTGGTACGTTGCTAAAGTAGGTGCGTATGGGAACGATGCGTTACTTGAGTCGAGTCTGAGGTGTGGTGTACGATGTCTCGCTCGTATCATCCGTGGATGCGCATCACTTGCGGTACTGCGTTGCTGTGGTGCTCGGTGATTGATAAGACGATAAGACGACGAACTTGAGGCGGAGAGGATGTGAGTGAAGTCGAATATCATAAGACAGAGGACGGAGGGGATAAGAAGGACGAGAAGGACGAGAAGCGGCAGGCTTGATGTAGGGAGGGGCCTGCAGGATGGCGAAAATGGTGCCGGTTTGTTTAATGTTGATGGGTTGACGGGATGAAACCTGCTGGACTGCAAAGTGAAGAGCGAATGCCGACTCCGAGAACTTAGAAGTGCAGGAAGCGGAGGAGCAAGGAGGCGTCAATGCAGGAGAAACCAAGGGAGCTTCCCAAAGACGGGGGCAGGTGACGAATAATAACTGCCGACGCGTTCAGAATCTACGGTTGGTGCGCGGGCTGCAGGCTGCAGCGATTCCGGCCCAAACTGACTTGTCCGCCGCACTCGAACGAACTTGATCCCTGCTGTCCAATCAGATGCCGGTCTCGAGCCTCCACACCTGCCGATTTCGTGGCTTAGAACTTTAGAAGTTATTAGTCGACGACTCGACGGTTTGTTGGCCCTGTTTGCGGCGTACGAAGGAGACCCAACATTATAGTAGGTATGTACCTTACGCGGAAAGAGCGAATGCACACGTCCTGCCTCGGCGGCCTATGTCGCTCCTTCTCCCTCGGCTTGCGTGGTCTTACTACCTCCAAGGCTTCCAAGTTCCTCTCTCTCTCCGGCAAGCTCGGCCCTCGACGTTGGCACGCAGACGTTTGAGGGGTTCCATGCTATGATGCGACGACCCGCCTCTCCCGGCCTGTCCTGGCATGCGCTGGACCTCTGGACCCGCTGCTGTATGTGGCCAGGTCTGCTCCGTGGCCGCGTCCGTGTCCGTGCAGGCTGCAGCACCGCCAATTCATGGCCGCTTCGCTTCTTCGTCTTCTCCTCCATCCCAGCCCGTCTTGTTTTCCCTTGTCACAACCCATCGTCGCCGCAGTCTTCCAGCAAACCATCATCGTCAACCTTCATCGTACATCTCTCTCAGCCCATATCCTTCGTTCTGCCGTCGTCTGTGGAAGGCTCCATCCCCTCGAACGCTCATCCTTACCTCTTAGCTGGCAGCTGCTATTCACGAATCACCACTGGCCCAGAACAACATCACGATAGCATCCTTACCGGTCCGTGACTCCAGTCAACGCCGTGCTTTCTGTGCCGTTTAGCCGACCTGCCACGCGTCCGTTCAGCGAAGTCTTTGACAGGGGCTGCAACGAGATTGCGTGACTGCAACAATCTGCACGAACCTGCACGAATCTGCACGAACATCACCGCTCTTCTCTCTCGTCTCACGGCTTTCTTTCGGCATTACCTAGTGAGACGCGCCGATCTTTGGTCGCTTGAGTCATCGTCTTAGTCACGGCCAGTCTCTGCCGGCAACTCTTCCAGCATCCAGGATGGTTCTATTCACCCTATCTTTTTGTAGATGAATGCCATGGATGCGCAGAATGCTGCTGACTCGGATCAGACGAGGCCTGCTGACGCTTCCCCAAAGCATCAGCGTAGCTCCGAGACTGACGGCAAAGCCAAACCACCGTCGGCAGCAACAGCGACATCCCCTCAATGCGATGCAAAGGCCAAGCCCGTCGCTCTCGCAATGGACCATCCTCCCGTCTTGACCGTGCGTCTCGATGACGCTCCCGAGGACCGCGACTCCGACGCCGAAACCATAGTGCTCCCGGGAAAAGATGGCCACTCTCCCTCCAAGATTCGTAAAGTGAGGCAAGAAGACAAGAGTGAGAGCGATGGAGATCGGTTCAAAGGAAAGGGCACAGCCAATGGACACACAAATGCCAATCATGATGGTGACAAGAGTACTGCTCCCGCGCCCGCCATTCGGCTAGGCGAGGATGCCAACAAGAAGCGTCTTTCCGTCTCTGCCGGTTCATCTGCCGATAAGAACAATCGAAACCGTCATAAGGACGCTGCGTCCAGTGGATTGAGTTCTGCGCCGACCTCTCCACCACATCGTCACCGTACTTCCCTTCTTCACAGGCGGCGGTCGGATGCCGCCAACTCAGGACCATCCGATACTGAAATTTCTGCGCATAGAACGGCATCAAAGACAACTCTACGCGACAAGTCAAAATCAGGTCATCGACCACCGTCACACAAACACAGACCCCCTCCCAAGTTTGCGTCCGACGACGAGGGTGACTTTCGCAAAGCCCGCCCGCCGCGCACCACAAGTGTCGGCCTTGATAGAGCCAAACATAAAGACTTTAGAGCCTCCCACCACAAACACCACAACCGAGATGCCTCTCTTTCACCTCCTCCACGGCAACATCGGAGGAGCACATCTTATCAACATCACTCTCAGCTGACCTCCTCTAACGGCCTGGGCAGCAAGAAACGACGCCCACCTCCCCCTCTTCACTCTGCTAGCTATCAGACAGACGACTCTTCTAACGGCGATAGTCCTCATCCTCGCACCTCAAAGTTGCGCAGCCTTACTACTCCCGCCTCGGCGGAGACCAACGCCTCACCAGCTAAGATAGGCCCTCACAAGAAGCACCTTGATGCTCACGGTCAGACCCTGCTCGCCAGAGCGTGCGCGCGCGGCGAATACGAAGGCGCCAAGCAACGGCTTCGTGAACGACCAGAGGATTTAAACGTCGCCGACTATGCCGGAAACACACCGCTTCAGATAGCCGCAATCAATGGTTGCGAAGATATTGTGAAGCTCTTGATTGACGCTGGCTGTAACTTGGATTGTGTCAACTACGATAAGGACACTCCTTTGCTCGACGCTGTCGATAATGGCCACTTGGGTGTAGTGAACCTTCTGCTCAACGCTGGTGTCAACCCTCGCAAAGCCAATGTGAACGGAGAGGAGCCTATTGACCGTGTGACCAAGGATACCGACAACGCGGACGAGATTCGTGCGGCGCTGCTGAAAGCCAAGAAACGAGCCGGTGAAAGGCGGCGGACGTCTGAAGATCGGCATTCTCACACGGACTACCTCGATGCGCGGGACTCTCACGCCCCTGAGAGCCCTCGGAACTCGCCAGCAACAGCCTCTGGCGGTACAAGTCGGAGGACCGGGACTGTTCGCTCCACGAAAACCAGAAATGATTTACTATACATGCCCCTCGACGACAAGACTCTCCGACAAGCCGCTGGTCGCGGCGACGAAGAAACTGTCGCACGTATACTGCAGGTCAAAGAGGGCTACGACGATCCAGAGTCTATGGTAGCCGCAGCCAGAGGAGGCCACGATTTGGTCATACAGCTCCTGCTAGGCTTGGGCGGTGCCAATGCTGATCCTGGCCCCGTAAACTCGTTACCTTCAGAATTCGCTACACCCATTCTCGCCGCGATCGGGCAAGAGAACATCAAGGTTGTAGAACTGCTTTTGGAACAGCACGGCTTTGATCCCACGAGGCGCTTTAAAGGAGAGACCTACTACGAGATCGCTCGAAGACGGCAAGGAACCAATTGGAAAGAGGAGGAGCATCTGCTTAAGAACGCATACGACGAATACAAGCGGTCTCACAAAGATATGCTGAAGACCAAGTCACCCGGTGGTCGTCGTGACCGAGAAAGGATGGCGCGGAGAGACGATGCGATGGAAGACTTGAAGCCGCCGATGAAACAACGTCATTCTAGTCCTTCTAGAGAAGGCGAACACAAGAAGAAGTCATCCAAACATGACGGCTCAAGGGACAAAAGGGGGTCGCATTCTATACACAATACCAAGGGAGACGAAGAGTTTCGGAGAAAGGTCCTCGCATCAAGACCCAAAAAAGAAGCCTCCGGGATTTCTGACCGTGAACTCTCGCCTTCTCTCGCACACAAGGCACCAAAAGCTCGACGAACTGAACCCGATATCGCTGGCATGTCGTCGGACGGAGAAGTAGCAAAGCCCAGGCGGAAATTGGTGTCGAAGGGCGAGTTGAGAGGTGAACGTGACAAACAGAAGCGCCACGCTTTGCACAGGGAGCCACCATCAAGCCCTAGGGAGAACCGTGGAGTCGATGACCTATCGGAGAAGGCAAGACGGCTCGAGAAACATCTTGAAAGGGCCAAGGCTCTCAAGCGTGACGAAACAAAAGACCGGCGGCCTTCAGGTGATGGAATGTCGAGGAAACATCGAACGAGCTTGACACCTGAGAGGCCGACCGACGCCGGCAAGAAAAGTCACGATGTCCCCGTCAAAAGGCGGCGACTGGATGTAGATGGCCATGAAAGTAGGGTCAGACGCATAGCACTAGACGACAATCGGCAGCGCAAGCCCACTTCGTCTCGAGATGATTCTGTCAGACCCACCAATACGTTGAACCAGAAAGAGCGAGATGAGAATTCAATACGTGACTCAGAGATCAAAACTGTCCTCCCGGCCCCACGTGGTGAAAAGTCAATTCATGTCAAGGATGAGGATGTTGACATCCCTATGCCTGATCTTCTTCCCGAAAATTCGGTGGAGACCAGTTTACATGAAGACAGAGCCAAGCTCGAAGCAGTCAGGCCGAGAAAGATGATCGAGGAGAAAGAAGCACTCGCCAAAGCAAAGGAGGAGGAGGAAGATCGAAGGCGTGCCGAAGCGGAAAGGTTGATGAAGAAGAGAGAGAAGCTGGAAGAGGCTCGCAGAGTGGAAGAAAGCAGAATGCGCGTACAAGAAGCGGAAGCGAAGAAGCAGAAGGAGAAGGAGAAGGAGCAAGAACTTCGTGATGCGTCTCAGCAGGAGGAGATTGAAAAACTGGCTGCGGAGGAGGAGAAAAAGAGAAAAGAAGAAGAAGAGCTGAAGAGAAAGGAAGAAGAGGAGAGAAAAAGAATACAAGAGGAGAAGAAAAGGATAGAAGAGGAGAACGCGAAGAAGAGGAGACAGGAGGAAGAGGAGCAATTGCAACGTGAGGACGAAGAGCGGAAACAGCGCGAGGAACAAGAACGCCAGCGTATAGAACAATTGCAACGCGAAGCAGCGGAAGAGGCGCATCGCCAACGGGAAGAGGAGGACAGAATGGAGCGCGAGCGCCGTGACCGTGCCCACCGAGAAGAATTGGAACGCAAACGCGCGGCACGAGAAGCTGAACTGAACCGCATTCGCGAGGAACAAGAACGCGCTCAACTGGACAAACTTCCCCCGCTCCTTCGGTGGCTTGTCAAATATCATAGCCCAAAGACAACAGTGGTTGCCGAGAAATTCAAAACCATACTCGGTGTACGATACGACACAATACGGCCAGCGTTTACGGGCACACCAGAAGGCCGCGAGCAGTGGGTTCTCAACACCCACGTCGCTTTACTTCTGGGAGAGAAAGACTTGGATCTGTCAAGATGTATGTGCAAGTAACTGCGTGCTTTCCTGCGTTGTCCACCCTTCTTTATAAAAAAAATCATGAAAATGGTTTCGTTTAGACAAGATCAGAACTAATATGGTTTTAGACACTGCCTGGGAGCGCGCCCCAGTTTCGCACCTCGGGAAAATTACTCTCTGGCGAACAGAGTGGCCGAGATACTGCTTGTTGTCAGAGAAGCTGTGGGACCTTGGCCGTCAACTTCCTGGCTGCTACGGTGACGACATTGATCCGTCCGAGTGTGATTTCCACACCAGGCAGCAGTTGATCAGGGCCGGGTGGGAGAGGTTCGAGGCCCTGGATATGTTCTTTGTGAAGGTTCGTCTTGAGCGCACGCCAGAATGGTGATAATTCTGACCTCATTGGGACTAACCTGTGTGTCCAAGTTATCCGATTTTCTCTATACTGTGCCCAATATTCCTCACCTTCGCAACATCAAGTTGACGGTGGAATATCGCGAATTGTTGGAAAGTGAGGCACAAGTTCCAGGATGGCAGCCCACGTGCAAATGGAAGCAGGATCCGGGTGTGGATCGGTTCCACGGATTTGCGCCTCGTCGCAAATACTACCTCCACGGAGCCTTTGTCGGTGAAGAGCTGCCAAGCACTTGTCAAATAAGCAGCAGCCCTTTTCCCGAACCCCGGGTTCCGCGCCGGGGCATCATACAGGTGTTTCCCGAGGATCCTGATTATGTACGGATCTGTATGGAGCAGGGCCTTGAGCACTTGGTCAAGGGTGTGCGAACGCCTTCTCTGACCAATGGCGACGCTTCATCGCCGAGTCTGCCGCAGAACTCCACGACACCGACGACGGAATCTGTGAATGGAGAGCATGATCGTACAAACGGGGCTCAGGCGAACGACATTTAAGGTTCTGCTTGAGTCGGGCTAATACTATGTGGCGTGTGACCCCATACAAACATAGAATACCGGCCTTATTCAACCAAGCTGTCACCCCGAGTCAAGCCGACGGACTGCAGGGGCGACGTGACGCAAGTTTTAGTATCAGCAATCGACTACACAGAGTTGCCATTCTGAATATACAATTATCACTACTACTCTACCTACCACTACCTCTACTACTACCGCTTATACTACTATCACTCCCAAAACGTACTGTTTTATCTGGATTAACACTTCGTCTCCTCTTGCCCACATTCGGGCTTCGTCTTGTTTCAAACAGAGATAGGCTTCAGTAAACAGTAAGCTGCTGCGGTGCGATAAATTTCACCACCTCCAAGCATGGAAAGCGAATAGGAAACCAGAATTGAGGAGTCGAGGGTCTGCTTTTTCTTTTTTTTGCCTAGTTATGGCTCAACAATGACTAGACACGATGTGGAGACGTTCTCAACGGGTTACAGGTGTGGGATCTGGGCGTATGCGTTGTGTGCTTTTTTTCGGGTTGCCACGCTCAATTTTCTTGGATCTTTGCCTTTTGAAAGAAAACACCGGCTCGGGGCTTGCCACCAGGAGGCTCAGGATAGCGAACTGGACGTTATAGAGAACGAGGGGGAATACAGGAGGAAACGTGGGGGCGCGGGCCGGGCGTGTCAGGATTCAGGAATGGGGTAAAGGGGGGAAGCATCAGCTGAGGCGTTATTTTTGATATCTTGTCGTTTTCTGAGCGAGATACCTATTTTTTTTGTACTCGGCTGAATGTATGATCATGAACTTGACGATGAACCTGATGGATAGGGAATGCTGCCCTACTTCCGGTGGCAGCAAATTCATCTTGTGTGGGTTCTTTGAACGGGGTGTCATTGTCGATTGCCGCTACTAGCTGTATAACTACGTACCTTTGTCATCGAGTCTGCCATTCGAGAAGGACCGTGAAAATGAAGATTTTTCAAGTATCCATGCAGTCACGTCTCGCGCTGTATGTACGTGCTGGTTGTCGATAAAAGTCATAGAATGGTTTGCCAAGTCAAACTGTCAACCCCTGAAAAAAGACCCAAACCTGACATCACCCACCCTCGCCGAGAGAAAAATTTACCCCACCAGTCCACACCACACCACAAATCAATTCCATCCTCTGACCTCGACCTCGTCCACATTGCAACATCCAACTTACTCGACTCGCCATCTACACTACCTCAAACAGGTCCCCCCAATTCTCGAACCGACGAAACCATACATTGAGCATAAAGTCCTACGAAGTAAAAGATCGGACGGCCTGCCCATTCTTACTTCTACGTGGACATAAAAAAACACGACAAGCACGAAAGAAGAGAACACGCATTGAGAGGGCTGGCTCGGCGAAGAGACTCTCATAATCATCATGTCGACGACGGTGGAAAAGGTTCGTTATTTGTCTGGATTGTTTTGCCTGAGGGGTTAATTGCGCAGAGAGAGACGCGGAGAGTCGCAGAACGATGCACAGCGGTATCGAGTGAGAGACCTTGTTAGTTTGCTAATCTGTGCGAGAAATAGATCAAGGAGATTGAGGCCGAGGTGCGTATTCTAGCATATCATCCCAGGGACGATGGATCGACGACACAACAAGGCGAAGAACAGGAGAACATGATCAAGCGTCGGTCAATCGGCGTTTCTACCCAGAAATACCTCCAAGAAACGATCCAAAAAGATGCCCCCCCAACTTCATCGTCCCCCTCCCTCCCCCCCCGATTTCAACGACAATATATCTAACCACGTCCCCTATGCGGTGATCCCCACCATAGATGGCCCGGACGCAAAAAAACAAAGCCACGTCCTTCCATCTCGGCCAACTCAAAGCCAAGCTCGCCAAGCTGAAGCGCGAGCTCCTCACCCCGAGTAGCAGCGGTGGTGGTGGCGGCGCAGGCTTTGATGTCGCAAGGACGGGTGTCGCGAGTATAGGGTTTATAGGGTTCCCGTCTGTGGGCAAGAGTACGCTCATGAGTCGTTTGACGGGGCAGCATTCTGAGGCGGCGGCGTATGAGTTTACGACGTTGACGTCTGTGCCGGGGCAGGTCGTCTATAATGGTGAGTGGTCCTTTTATTTTTATTTCTATAATAAACACTGGTGGGGAGTTTGATCCGAGGAAGAGGAAGACTGTCGAGCAGAAGGCCGTGGTCGGGCAGAAAATGTGGTCAGAGACGAACATTGCGGTCAGGAAGGCAAAAAAGCGAAATGCTGCGCGAGATGATTGAATCTGCGTACTATTTGTCCTGGAAATTGCTGCCACTTTTTCATTGAAACATCTAACCTCTCTTCTCCATCAGGCGCACCGCTCCAAATCATCGATTTACCCGGTATCATCGAGGGCGCCAAAGACGGCCGTGGCCGAGGCCGACAAGTCATTGCCGTGGCCAAGACCTGTCATCTCATCTTCATTGTCCTCGACGTCAACAAGCCCCTCACAGATAAGCGCGTCATCGAGTCAGAACTCGAGGGCTTCGGGATCCGAATCAACAAGCAGCCGCCCAATATCACGTTCAAGAAGAAGGACAAGGGCGGTCTGAATATCTCGCACACTGTTCCCCTCTCGCATATTGACAATGACGAGATCAAGGCCGTCATGAGCGAGTACAAGATCAATTCGGCGGATATTACTATTCGCTGCGATGCGACTGTGGATGATTTGATTGATATTCTGGAAGCAAAGAGCAGAGCGTAAGTTCTAGGCGAGCGGCCTGGCTACAGCCTACCGCCCATCCTCATTCTCCCTTCCCATGCGAACGTGGTCTGTAAATCGACCGCTGATGATGATTTCCGCGCAGTTATATTCCCGTCGTGTACTGCTTGAACAAGATCGACTCCATCAGCATCGAAGAGCTCGACCTGCTGTACCGGATTCCCCACTCCGTGCCCATCAGCTCTGAACATGGCTGGAATATGGACGAGTTGATGGAGGCCATGTGGGAGCAGCTCAACCTCAAGCGCGTCTACACCAAACCTAAAGGCCGGGCGCCCGACTATTCCGCGCCTGTGGTCTTGCGTTCCAATCGATCTACAGTCGAAGACTTTGTACGTTTCTCTTCCTTCGTCGCACAGCGCCACCCCGCCCCCCTTTTTTTTGCCCCTTCTTTCTCTCGTCGTTATACCTGGCAAGCTTTCCTCGGTCTACTCTCCAATACAGCACGAATAGGAGAGAAGAAGGCAGGGATGTCAAGTCAAATACGTCGGAAACCAAAACGCGATAAAAGGACACAAGAACTGACAAGTCGTGTGCAAATCAGTGCAACGCAATCCACCGGACCATTGTGGAACAATTCAAGACAGCTATCGTGTACGGCAAGTCTGTCAAACATCAGCCACAACGCGTTGGCTTGTCGCACGAACTCGATGATGAGGATGTTGGTGAGTGAACGGATGCTCAGCTTCCCTATGACATTTTCTCTTCTTTGTCGACTCCTATCACATCATGATACCATCATTCATATGAACCCAAACATCCGTTCTCATCAGTGTCTCCTGTCGTGCTGGACGGCGATCCCCCCAAATTGCTACCTCTGTCTGCGCTGCAGCTCCTCTTTGAAATTTGACAACTTGAACAGCCCTCGACACAGTTGTGCGGCTCTGCTAACGTTTCTCGCAGTCACAATTATCAAGCGATGATTTTTACAAACCAACGGCACTGTGCTGGGCGGGGAGAGCTGTGTGGTAATGACAGAGATTGGAGTTGTTGGGATCTACCTGGAACGCGGAGGCACTGCTAAGGGGTTGGCGCCGCTGCAATATCGAAAAAGGGTTCATGCTCGTCGGAACCGAAGCACCGGCTGCTTATGTATACCTGGGACAATTGGATCAGCGTTGGTGCCCTGCACGGCGTCCAGGTTTCGCACTCGTCCCGAACGGCCGACAATTCTTGCCTGTCCCGCCATGTTCGTTATTTCTTTCGGCACATCTTCACCTTTCCAGGCCGGGGCTGCACGACACGCGCATGACGCGGGGAGCCCAGGCCTTTCCGGCTCGCGTGTAGTCGCCTATCAATCTGACGCTGTAGAATGCACAATTGGTGCCGCAACATGTTTCGTCCGACACGCCTCTGCGCCTCACCATTGGACTTGATTGACTGTGTGAAGTCGTTTTTCAGAATATCAGCCAAGGCCGAACAACCGCCAGCAGATGCCGTGGAGATTCTTGGGCCCGAACCAGCTGGTAAGGTGCAGTGGTCAGGATATCGAAGCGGAGGCTTATTAAGCGAACGGCAAAGCGACTCGCCAGAGTCGTGCATAGTAATGAGCAGACGCAGTGACTAGGATCTAGAGAGGAACTGACGCTGGGCATGTCAGACTGAGGTTTGCGGAAACCTGCATCCAAAGAGCAGCGCCCATTTTCAGTGCAGTTTCGCGTGGTTAGTTCATGTATGTAACAGAAATAGATGATTGCTGAAGAAGACAGATTCTCCACGTAGTGCATACTAGTGTTTTCTTTTGGGCTTCCATTTTCCATAAACATGTTTTTTTGGGGGGTCTACTTGCTGGGTGCTTCGTGGGTGCTTCGATGAGCGGATGTCGGGAGGACGTGGCGCCATCTTGGCAGTATAGGTACTCAGACTCCTGGCACCAAAGCCTGGCTTGAATATTCGATACATCGCCGGCGGCAGACAACGCGATTGACTTGGACTAGTGAAGCTGACTTCGGCACAAGGGTAGTGCGGAAATCCATGCGCCTCGTTGTTCCATCTGTTCTGCATAGGTAGCCGAAGGGCAGAACGAACCATGGGCGGCCTGATATGCGGCCACCCTTCTGCTTGTTGGGTACCCCCCTTGTCTTCAAGATCTATACATATGTATGTACTCGGACGCAGGCAGAAGATCTCTGCTTACACAGACAGGTCACAGGGGATCTACTCCGCCAGGATATAGATTGAATATGGCCACGCTTGACTTGTGTAGAGACCGAACCTGCAGTGACATGTACCTACACTGGATGAGACGCGTTGTAGGAGTCGTCGACAAGCTTGCTCTTTTCTTCTTGGCCTTTCCTCAGCAGGGTTGTGCAGAGCAGCGACCGGTGGATATGCAAGTATGTATTGAGTTCTGTGAGAGGGCAGATCGAAATCTCAGTTTGATCTACCAGGTACCTACCTACCCAGATCTATCCATTGTAGGGTGCAAAGGCAAGACACTTGCCATCTCAACAGAGCCTATCTCCGCAGTTGCGTGTACAGTACTGCACATGATCACACTGTACCACCGTCACAACGTGAGCGAAATCGAGCTCAGAGATTCTGGCTTGCTTCTTGGCAGATTATCTTGTGTCACTCACTCGAGGTAATGCCCAGAAAAATGGACATCCGCTCATCATAGGCCCTTCTCGAAATGTTTGTTTCGTCGCTACATAGCGAAGCCGGGTGAGGGGAGTCATCGCGACGAAGATTGGTTTAGCCATGGACCATTTGCCATCACAGAGGGAGGGGCCTGCCAGTCTTGTGTGGCTCGAACTTCTTGCCAATAAGTTAGAGGCTTAGTTCCAACCGTGCTTACTGAGCAGGAGAAAGCTTTTGTCGGGGCAGCGTCGGCTGGCCATGCGGAAGATGATCGTTCCAAGTATCGTTGAAGTCTTCAGTGCGACAAGTTCCATTGCATCTTCAGAATGGGCTACATATTATCGGTCACTGCCGGCGAGTCTAGGTACCTACCTAACGCCTTGCTGGTCTTGCTGGTCTCATGACCGTCTCGCGCTCACATGGTTCCCATGTCCAAGCTCGATATACCTAACAAGGCCACCGTGACCCGTCCGACCCAGACCCACGCTGTACGATGTATATATTAGGTACCTGTTCTGCAGCATATAGTGGTGATGATGCGATGCCAGACATATGTACTCAACTTATCTACGCGCTCACGGGGTGTGAAAGTGGTCGCGCCAAAATGAATGACGACAAAATCCATGTTTGCAGTGCAATTGGCAGCTCGTTGTTCAGTTCGGTTTACCCGCGCAGGCCCAGCCGATTCGCCATTTGGACGTGAGCCACATGGCACATCTCATCTTCACATGACTTCATCCATTGTTGACGAGGTATAATTTCATTCTTCGGTCCAAAAAAAGAGGCAGTCAACATCTCCAGAGGCAGTCGGGGTTCTGCGCATCGGCCGGCAAGCTGTTTGAACGTCGATTGGTGTCTTCGCCAGCCGCTCGTATTCTCCTCTTACGCAACAGATTAACGAAATCTCAACATAGAATCGGGTTTAAGCTTTGTGCATCGCATGACCGGAGTTTCGGGTGCCGCTTTTAGTGAAGCATCTACGGAGTACATACCAGGTATGTAAGTCGAACCAGCGCGGCTCGGCCCATGTCCTTACGCGGGGGATCTAGACATAGATTCAGGGATTGCGCAAAACTGACCAACTGGAGCTTGACTCCGAGCAGAACTCACGTAATAAGCACCATGTTCCAAATTTCTCAAGATTATTTTTTGCTGCCCGACGATGGGTAACTTCCTGGTCGCCTCGCGTGTTCCAACCACCCGACAGGAAATCATTGAATGTACCAGACCGGTGAACCAGCGAACCGACACCAATTGGACCACAATGTTACCTCTCCGTAAGGGTAAGTTCGAATATGGACGAGTTTCAATGGTGAACGTGGCTGCTCAAAGATACCTTCAGGCGAGATGACTCAGCATCATCTGCTTGAAGCAGGCTGGAATCTGAAAGGTATTCCGTAGCATCTACATACATACCATCTATTCCGTAGTTCGACCACGGATCCCATCAACCATCGTGTGCCTAGGTACCACGGTACTGCAGCCTGCACTGTGCAGGGGTTAAAGTGGAAGCCTCAGAGGCTCAGCCTTCAGGTATGTACATATGTACATATGTACATACCTAAACATTTGCACGTGCAAATTTCGGCAGGCTAGTTGCCTCAACAGAATCGTCACATCTTGCCGACAAGCCATACACAAAGACCTAAAAATGAAAATTAAAGATGGAGCGAATGCAGTGCTCATCAATGACTGACTGCTTGAAGGCTGAGGCATCACGCGACGCAAATCTATGTGAGTTTGACGGAAATTGAACAGAAAGTACGGAGTAAGGACTCGATTGAGTCATGTTTCGATCGCAACTTGCGTTCTCTCTACGCAGAATCGATGGCTAATGCTTCGTTCGTCACTGCAGAATTCGCCGTCAAGAGAGTTGAAGCTACCTACCCCTCGTCTTCTCAAGTGGAAGAGATTTCGGTTAAATCGATCATAATCGCGGCCCGGGCCAATTTTGTTTGTACGGAGTAGGTAAAAGCCGTAGGCTCATGGCGTACGGTTGAGTCATTATTTTCGTCTACAACTTCGTAGTACATCCCACTGAAGGTATGTTCGCTCACTTTTGCTACTGAGTATACATATGTATGTACCAGGCAATGTGTTCGTAACAGTTATCAATTTATCAGACATACAACTGATACCGTTCAGTCGTCAGCTTGGAAATTCAGCTACATCTCCGTCAGCGTCAGGGGCCACTCTCCGTCAATCATTTGTCCATGATGCATACCTAGTGGCTGATGGCAGGTACCTCATATGTACATATCATCACAAAGAACCCCGCCTCACAACGACTCACGAGGAAGACCAAAAACCCTGGTCAAACTAGCGATACCTACCCTCGGAAGACCAGGCCGTGGGCGGCTCGACAGGGAATATCCCTGTCAAGCGGGCGGGCTGGCCTCCCGACCTCTAGGCTCTGGCATATCGGACTAGGCTAAACGGCCTGGAGCCGGGTACACCCCGTAGGATTATGTGCCATCAAGTCCTCGTGGTGTTAAATGGAGTGTCTCGGGCTGAGATACAAAAGCCTCCTGTGCTTGAGCAGAGGCAACAGCGCCAATTCTTCTGCACATTGCCCTGACTCCGCAGAGGTTTGCTCCGTGTGTATGGGACTACGGAGTACTCCGTAGATCTGAATCATTTGATACGCCCATTGACGCGTCTGCCTGGGCCTGGACTTCAGCCACTGCCACTCTTTCATGGGAAGGAAAGTTCTTATTGTGTGTCAAGGACATACCTATGGTCCGGAAGCAGTTGCAACTACTTTATTGTAGAAGCAAACGAGTCGAGAGGTGTAAAATTCGACGCCGAGTGAGCAAAAGTATGGAGTAGTGTCCCGACTTTCTCTCATCGCCAACCTTGAACTAGACCCTGGGCGGCTGGGCCCTGGCAAGAGTGCCAATTGCCAAGTCTCCGTATTGAAAGACCATCCGCCTGTCTCGACCTATGTATTTAGAGCTGCTCAGCTGGAGGGTTGAATCATGATGATTTATGAATGCCTTGAGCTGCTCACCTTAGGCACCGGTAGTGGGTGCCCCATTTCATCAGACGATCTACATACCCATTATCGAGCCAGTACGGAGTATGTAACTGGATCCTTGCGTCTTATGAGAATCCCGGTGCGAAATCCCTGCGCCTGAGGGAGGCATGGAGGGGTGTGACCGGACATGAATTTTAAACAGTCCCTGTTCTGTTGCCAGCTCTGTGGCGCATGTACTCCGTACGCACTTTCGGAAATCTCCCGGCGTGCGTCCAGGAGCCGAAGTGGACGAGTGGTGGCGACACTGCAAGTGCCTAAGAAAGAACTTGGTCATCTCTACCATTAGCTGGCGTACTTGGCGAGTTGAAACTCTGAAGTCAATGAATAGATTGGTCAAAGGCCGCAGATGAAACGGTAGAAGGGGCAGCGAAAAATCGGCGAAGTTGATGTGATAAGTCGGGATGATCTGGTGCCGCACGTCAACGGTCAAACGTGGCCGGAGGAAGGAGCAATGGGTCGAACTTTGCCTGGGGTCTGTCCAAAATCCAGGATAGTGATCAATTGAACGAGCGGAACTTCGCCTCGAACATTCATCAACGCCACCTACCCAGTTTTGGCTCGATTAATTCTCGTCTTCCGGTCTTGAGCTCGATATGAGAGGGCAGTCGAGGAGCTGCGTCTTCCTGTCTGCACCATCTGCAGACTGCGAGAGCTACTTTGATTGCCCAACAAGTCTCAGTCGGGACCGATTTTGCCAGCTGACTTTTGCTGTTTTTGCTCGACTCGGGCAGTGAGTGCTCTCAACGGAACAACAGTCGCTTGTTCTGCAATCGATCTGGTCACTTCTTTCCGTATTGGCAGTAGCACGAGCATCATGCGGCTGTCCATGATGCTCCTGTTCGTTTGGAGAACGAGGCGGCGTCGAGATCTCAAGGTGTTTGTGCCACCACGCTTCAGCCCAGGTGGCTCGCTGCTGATAACTTGCCAGGTAATACGCCGGTAACACTCATGGATGCCTGTGCCCACTGACATGCTACTCTGTACATACAAGGTGACTGGATCGCTACCCACATGCCATGATGGAAAAGACAGAGTCACGAGTTCCTTCAGCACATGGCGACGTACAGGAATTCATCCATTCCCCAGCCGAGAGTAGGTCGTCGGGCCGCGGACGTTCGGCTTTCCCCAGAGACCAGTCGCTGCACCCCGGTGCGGCTCATTCATTTGTGCTTAAAATTGTTGATGGATCCGTTCCGATGCTTGCTCTCGAGCACGAGAGTAGGTATGTATGTAATTACACACATATGTACTCCGTGTCGACTGGAAATGAACCCTCACGATTATGAGAAAAATGAAGTGAAGCGGCAGCCCACTTCCGCTTCAACTCAATATCCATTGTCCACGTGGACGGGGTATGTTGTACTCCCATTACATCCGGTATCGTTCACATACGAATACTTGCCTACACTCCTGCTGTCTTGACCTGCTGAGCAAATATCCGAGTCCCGACCTCGTCCGACTCTGGCTCCCCCAAATCTCTCGCTCCAGTCTCTATCCTGGGTCTCGTCATCCTTGCCTACCACACCTAGGAGGTAGGTATTCTGCTCCAAGATTTGATCCCACCCCACCACGTCGCCCAATCTCTGGCCCGATCTGATTGTACTCCAAAGTCCAACGCGCACCTGTACCTTTCCCCATTCTGGCTACTCTTGGAGGTGTCTCGGTTTCTTTTACTTATTCCCTCCAGGCTCACACACCCTGGTATATCACCCCTGGAATGAAAGAAAACGTGAAAGTAAAAGAGGGGGGTGTTCCAGGCCCCATCAGTGTACGTGCTGCATCGAGCGAATTGTTTACTTGTACATATATGTGCATGGACGTGCTCCGTGCTTTGCAACTCAAGTTATAGAAATGTATGTCATGTACATTTGCATCCAATATCAGTGCTTCATTCGCCTCTGCATCTATGTTGGTATCGCCATTGCGGACGTCGGTCATCAATGCGCTCTCTAAAACTGTCAACGCCGTACCCGACCACCAAGGACATCAGCTGCATCGACCTGTTACAAAACCGAATCAGTAAGTTATGACATCTGTCTAACATGGAAATTTCTGGATCCATCCCTCAAAAGCTGCTTGCCAGAATTTGCTGGCGTAGCTGCCCACTTCGCTCCCGCATTCCATTCATCTAGACCCCTCACTGTTCTCATCAAATGGAAACGCCAAGAACACTCTTGGCCGTGGTCGATAAGAGAATTGGCGGACTGTTCCGAATTTTAAGATACTCTGCGTGGATAGAGCAACCTGGGATCTCGCAACACGCACAAGAGCCAGAGCGCGCCAGAGGGAGTTATTTTTCGAGATCAAGGCGCAGATTCGATATCAACCCTTCGTGGGCTACTGTTGTTTCATTTCGTAGACAGTTGCTAACAGAAAATCTACAAAAGCTTCCAATTAGTCGTCGCGACCATTATTGGCAAAAACAAAAGAGGCAAACACAAGCACTTTCTTGGCTCATGCGAAACTTCTCCGTATCGCCAGTAGTACGGTCATCAGCTGACCAGATTCGCGCGTCAAAGAGGTCAGTGGTTTTGCTCTTCAAAGTCTCGCGATACCCACTTCTTACCTATATACGGCTCAAGTGGTCAGCAACGCTTCCACAGTCGAACCGCGTATATGAGAAATTGGAATAGATCTGTTACCAATGACCATGCTGGGATCAGAGTTGCTGATTCAGACGATGAAGGCCAGACACCAGACTGAAAACCGGCAGAAAGCCGAAGAATACCCCCCAAAAGGGTTGTAGGGTGAATCGCAGGAATCATGAACGTAAATACCGACGGATCTGTTTCCTTGGGACGGGAGCCCACGGTATTTGGCCAAAGTAATGAATACGGCAACGGTGGATGGATTGCCGTTAGTCCTTTCAGCCAGAGCCCGTATGATGAAAGTCTGATGGATGACCATCTCGGCTTCGCAACATTCTTGTCTCATGGTCTGGTTTCAGACATGATGGCTCGAATGCCACAACCCCCGGTGCAGCATCTACATCAGCACCTACACCTACACCAACACCAACAATCAACTGTGTCGCTATCAGCACCAATAGGGCACCATCAGTTGCCGATGCTAAACACTGCGTGGCCGAGCCAAGTAACAAGTCCAACCCTCGCGACGGGAAGTTTCTCGGCGTCTCCCATCTCCCCTCCGCCCTTGTCCGGGCAGTTGCCCGCATTGGACATCCCGAGATCATCAAGCCGAGCTGAAAAGAGCCGCAGAACTTTGTCAACGGAACAAAAACGGCGCATGTGCCAATACCATGAGGATAATCCAGGGACTAGACAAGCCGACATTGGCAAAGAATTTGGCGTCGAGCGCAGGTGAGTCGAGATCTGCGAGCTCATTTCTTTTTGTCTTCAAGCCCACCACTGACTGTCGCCATGTCACAGCACTGTGTCAAAGGTCCTGAGAAACAAAGACGAGTATCTAGGAAGGGAACAAGAGTCAGATCATGGCGCGGTGAGGCGGAACGGCAAGACCAAAGATCCCGACTTCGATAGGACGCTCAGCAACTACATCCGTCGACAGCGGCAGAACGGAATCGAGATTAGAGACGAAGACATCCTGGAGCAAGCTAGATTATTTTCGCATGCGACCGGGAACCAGGACGCAACCCTCGGGGCTCTTACGAGTAGCTGGCTGCAAAAGTTCAAACAGAAGCACAGAATCGGCAAGATCAGACGTTCTCGACGCGCATCAGGATTCAACGTCCAGGAAAGGACGGCGAACGAGTCATCTTTAGCATCACCAACTCACCCACCGTCGCCTCTGTCGCCTCTATCATCCCTGTCGCCTTCGTTGTGTGGCAGTCAAAGTGGCGAGGAGGCTCATCGCGCCTTCACACATAGACAGCAACACTCCCACTCGACAACATCTCTCGCAGGCGACGTCCAGAACCGCCGCGGATCGTCGTTTTCAGGCAGCACTCTGAGTCCAACCGGGGGAAACTTTCATCATTTCTCTCCCGATCCCAACGTGGGAGCATTCCAGTCCGTGACGGTACCAGGCCCACAGGAATTGTCGTCGCACGACTACCACTTTCAGGGCAATTGTATCGCGCTGGCCTCGTCGGTCGTCAACTCCCCTGCTAATGATGTGCAGCCCAGACTCTATGCACTCAACACTGGGCCGATATCACCGCTGAGCATGCAGAGCTGTGTACATGCCTCTGGTGTCACGGTTCAAACCTCGGCTGATGCGTCCCCTGTTTCGCCCACGCAGGAAGATGCTAGGCGAGCTGCTGATACACTGCTCAGCTATGTGCAGAACAGCGGAGAGCTATTCCAGTCGAGCGATGTAAACGCGATTATGCAGCTCTCTAAGAAGCTCGAGATGCTCTCTGGTCAAAATTGTTGGGCCTCCGGAGGGGGGTTGTCGCGGATACCAGAGGGAGATGCTGATGAAGGGACTGCATGTTCGGGGTCGGTGATGATGCATATGCGAGATGAGGTCCAGGGCCGGTTCGTCATGAGTGATGCCTGTGTCTAGATGGTTTTAGGATAGTGTTGGCACGCCCGATATCCTCGCGGGGATGGCCTTGACGGGTCTAAAGGACGTACAATCCTTTTTTAACGAAGGAATGTATGTTGACGACCGCGGAAAGAATCGGCAATCGGGAAAGGTGCTTGTTGGATCGCCAAGATCATTCGGGCGCTCAAGCTAAGATTACATTAGCACTGTTTTCAGGTTGATGTTAGATTTCTCTTCTCCGATGAAGGGCTTATATAGGTACATACCTGGGTATATCAGTGAGTGGTAGACCCGATCGCAAGGCGTGCGTTGAATGCATTGATTGCATGACTTTCGCATACATGCTCACATCGTCTCTATTTATTTGCTTGCTCGCTTGCTGTGACAGAACACGACTTACAAAGAACAAGTGCCATCGTTGGTAGAACAAGACAACAAGAAGATTGGGTATTAAACGATCAAAGGGATACATGGCGCTAAATATTATCATCATCTCACCCCAGCCTCTCCTGCAACAAGTCTTCCACACCACGCTCTTGCAGTTCTGGCATCAGACGCACCAGAATGAGCTCCACAATGCTATACATTAAGTGCTTGTTGCAGTATCTATCACCCACAACCTCAAGCAAGCCTTCCAATTCGTCCACCATGGCTTCATCGTGCCCAACATCAGCCGCCATCCCCATCGCAGCCCATAGCCCGCCACCAAAGTACATTCGACCCACGCTAGGGGGTATCATTGTCCAGAGAGCTGTAGCGGCCCGTCTACGGAGGGCCCGTAACTCTGCGTCCGAGGATGGTGGGGACATGGATGAAGTCCCTGGTGCGTTGTGGGGGAAGAGGGAGCCACGGAGTGTGCGAAGGATGGATGGCAGTTGAGAAGCCGACAGACAGAGCTGGATTTGATGGGAAAGAAGCCTATGAAACTGATGAGCATGAATGTTTTGCATGTTTCTTGAACAGAAGAAAGGATCCATAGGATTGTGTGATGATGATGAGGGGAGGCATTTCTCGCGACGAGATGTAAGAGGGACCCTTCAACGCAGTAGAAAAAACCGTGACGCAGTGAAGCGTGTGTAATCTTGAGGCTCTTGACCGCAATATGTCTGTTCCGAAGAGTTCATGGCAAAAGCGGTCTCCATTTCAAGAAGGGCAATAGTGTCAATGGCTTGTTCGATGAGCAGACGCGCTTCGAACACTTTGGAGACCCCCAAACTGTTTTGGTGCTTCAATTGACAATTTTGCTTCGAGGTTGCCCGTGCTGGTGCGCACCACTTGCAGGCAAATTTGTAGCACAGCGGCTAACGTGAATCTTCACATTGACTGCGAACTGAATGCACTGCGCAAATTACAAGATCGCAGAAAGCACTTGCTCCGACGAGACTGCAATCTTCATCTTTCACCCAGACAAGGCACACATCTGTGGACATCAGGCATCGTTCGTGCCACTCCTTGCGCGCAAAAGTTACCACGTAAGGCGAACACAGCCATGAGAAAGAGGAGATGGCAGAAGTAATGACCGAGCTGTTGATCAAGTGCAGATGTTGCAGAAAAGCAGAAGAAGAAATTTTTGTCTCACCTGTCAAGGACACCATCAAGCTTGGCAATTCGGCCGGGACCATGAATGACCCCACGATGCATGAGTGACAGCAAGCCATTCAGCCATGGCATTCTGATGGGTAACTCGATGACGTTGCCGATAAGCCTCCATGCATTGAATGACAAAACCGGAGTCTTTCGAATTTCTACGACATCGTCTTTTGCTAGGCCACCTTTGGCTGTTGAGGCCGGGGATCGTATCCTATCGCTTGATGCCGCCGCCCTAGCTGGTACCGACAGCGACAGCTTGACGAGGTTAAATACGCATCGTATGGTGGACATGAAAAGTATAACAAGCTGAATGATGGAGATAAAAAGGCCATGGACGCTCCATTTCCCCTGATCTTTCACATGCCACTTCGAGCCTCTTGCAGACTTTGTCCGTTTGTGTCCCCCCTTCTTGTCGCTCGCATTGCGGCCAATGATGCAAATAGCCTCGTAAAGCAGCCAGGGCTGGGAGGCTTTGTTCGTGATCACATTGCCGATAATGAGCTCTGAGAAGATCTGGCTAACAAGGGCTGTCAGACACGGATTCTGCAAATCCTCTGTCGGCAACAGAACCGTGAGCACAGCCTGGACAAGGAGCTGTCGGTACGCAGCTTCCTTATTGAGCTGTTTCGCCGTCGAAATGGGATCGCCGGGGATAGGTGCGGGTGATAAGAAAGGTAACGGCCAAAGAGCATGGTATGCTTCACGACCGTTGACCTGGACTGTTTGGGCAAGATGGTCGCGGTGTGTCGATCGATAGACTGGGCATGCTCGTTAGAGCCAAGGTGCAACAAGCAGGTAGATTCGGGTCTTTCTTACTGTCGATATGTTTGTTCAGAACCTCGGGTATTTCGTTTAATAGGAGATTCTCCAGATCTACGGCCCGTATTCGTTGTTCTAATGCCCGTGTGCAATGTGCTATGACATGGACAATCTCGGCAACGAAGGTCTCGTCGGGTGTGATCTTGCTGTACCAGGCCTGTACGAATTCGCGCAGCACAATGGCCAGGAAAGCGTAAAGCTGTAGATCGACATCGTTTCGACTCGTGAGAGGTGGCAGCAGCTCGTCAATGCGCGCTGGCGTGTCCCTCCCTTTATGGTCGCCAGGTTCGTGTGGAAGAAAGACCTTGCGGATAAGAGCTTCCGTGGCTCGATCAGACAGCGGGTCTATGGTCGGCGGTCGGTGGTGTCGACGTGATACTGGAGTACGAACAGGTGCAGATGCTGTTTTCGGACGATCCGAGTTGTCTCGCGCAATGCTGGACTGGACTTGCAGAGGCGGAGGAGTAGTGGCCGTCGTCATGACCGGCGGTGACTATACGACGAGCAGGACATTGGCGAAGATGAAGGCCAAATGTTTATTTCAACGGCAGACTGATGACGAGCCGTTCTGATCGAAAATCAAATATGTAACTGTATAAGCCATCAACGTTTGACGTCGTCACTTCTGGTTGTCACGTCACGTCACGCTGCAAGGGGAAAGCTGAAAATGTAACTCCGTACGGGCCATTGATTGGACCGTTGGACCGTGTCGCAATTCAAATCGGTTTGGCGCCTTGCAGACCAGTGACTAGGTACCTTCCTACCTAACCTCCTACGTTAGGTACCTAAACATGCAACAGGAGAAGCTGTACCGTAACGCCGACAAAGACTCATGCAGGTTAACTTAACTTATTATAAAATAAAGAAGTCCCGACAGGTCATACATACTCGCACAGCCTACGACAGCTGTACGACATGTACAGCGGTGTCAAAGTCTACCTCTAGGTACCTAGGTAATTGATACTCCGTGGGGCAACTGATTGGTGACCACTTCATACATGACTCCTGCCTACCTGGCTGCGTGCGACACTCTGCAGTAATAGAGGCTTACGAACTGATGGAAGTATCAAGTATTTGAATAGAAGCCTATGTTCCCTCCTTGAATTTTACGTTTATTTGCTTCATTATTTACTACATGGTTCGATTTCTCCTGCTGCATGTTTACATATTTGCGCCGCCCGAGAGGGGCCAGATGCAGCACTAAGAAGGTTAGAGCGACAGGTCATCGACAGACGTCTAACTGATCCAATGCAGGGGACCTCTCAGAGTTCGCCTCTCCTTGCTCAGGGAAAGTGAAAGAACAGACGAGAAGTGCTATTGAAGCAGTAATCTAGAACTGAAGATGGTCTATTTGAAGATCTGCTGAGCGGCAACATCAATCAATATACATAAACTTACACTATGAGACACGGCCTCAGAATTCAGCATCACTCTGTCTTCTCTTCTTTCTCCCTTGCTTCATATCTATTTTCTTTGTTAGCAGTGCTTCACGCCGCCAGAGTCTTTAATGGGTATCAAGCACGTACCTCTTGCCTCGGAAGGCCCATACTCCCCAGTTTCCGCAACTAATGTCTTGCGGGTCCATGTCATTCAGATCCCATCTCAAACTGCGGAAAAGGTTTTCACCTGGTTCGAGGAGTACATCGAATTCTCCACCAGACGTCTTGTGGACCCATTCGACATCTCGCTCAAGATCAGACGGGGTATACCCTGTGGATATGATGGGCACCTTGGTCTCCAGCAGGCATGGCAAAGTCTCTTTCCACTCATGGCTGCTTGCCGGATGACCCAAGCCCGGGTGGAACAGTACAAAGCAATCGAAATATGGATCGTACGGTGCAAAGTGACCAGTCTTGTGGATGGTGTGGTAGTAGTCCACAATAGTACTAATCTTCAAGTTCTGCCAAATGCGGTCCTCAACAATAGCGCCGAATGGATTTGACGGGGTGCGTTTGGGCAGAGGGAATTCGTCATCCCGGTTGGCCATGCTCTCGGGACCGATGAGAATCACATGAAGACGACATGAAGGGAAAAGATGAGACAATTGTACCCAAGCATCCCGAGGAAGTGACGATTCGGCTCGAGCGCCGAGGACGAAGACTCTCACAGCAGGGGGCTCGAGACGGAGATCTTTCACGTTGTCGCCGCGGCGTCCAGTCTTTGGGGGATGTAAATTGTATCTCAAAGCTGACTCATCATTAATCAAAGCTTTCTTGCGTCATCAGAGACTAGAATATACTCACCACTGAAGCTCTTCAGGCCCTCGGCTGTTAAGCGACCCCCTTCTTTCATACCGTAAGGACTTAGTTCGTGGAGAACACTTGCAACAGTAACGGGGTAAGTAAGAAGCCGGGTAATCTGTCTCGTGGGACGTTCAGAGTCAACACCAGTAAACTGCCGAGTATACATGAAAGTATCCCAATTCGTCATGTTAACTTTAGCGTCCTCGAACTGTTCACCGGGAAGAATTGTTTCCTCAAAGAAGCGTCCAGATTTGAGATCATGATCATCCTCGTTGATTTGGCGTAGAGTATCACATATTTCCAGGTGCTCCTCGTAATGATCCATCCAGTGCTCCTTGCTGCAGTACACAGGAAGTCCGCAGTCAGGACACTCGAAATCAACAAGAGCAGGAGGCATGCTACCGCTGCCTTCAGTTGAGCCATCAGCTTTCGGAGCCGTTGTAGCTAGCTTTGTCGGCTTGTGATCGGGGTGAGGGCAGTGCGCATGTTGCCTCATCACGGCTGCTCGACGGCGAAATTCTGGCACTGGCGATGAGGAGAAGGGATGGAAAAGATCATCCTGGCTTAGCCGCAGTTGCGATGGTGCTGCGGCTTTCGTGGCAGGTGACTTGCTTGTGGTAAAGCAACGCGAGGCCGAAGATGGC
This sequence comes from Claviceps aff. humidiphila group G2b, assembly GCA_018360325.1. Classification (NCBI taxonomy): domain Eukaryota; kingdom Fungi; phylum Ascomycota; class Sordariomycetes; order Hypocreales; family Clavicipitaceae; genus Claviceps; species Claviceps aff. humidiphila group G2b. The sequence continues at coordinate 6,822 of SRQG01000244.1, read as the reverse complement.
TGCTTTTGGTGTGATCGAGTCGCTGTACTAAACGCTGCACAGTTGCCTGCATGTCGGAGAGATGTCTGCACAGGCCATCGTGGCTGCGGGTGTTGATAAAGGAACGATGTAGAACAGCGGCCGCAAGACCTTGAGGCTACTCTGTGCAGCATTGGCTTCATAGTTGGAGTAAGCCGCCTGCAGACTTCAGCGAGAGGACGTCCTGGAAATGAGGTCACGACCGAGGGGCCGTCGATGATCAATTGGGTAGAGTCCGGCATTCACTTCTCAATTCCAGTGCGCCGCAATAATAGTTTCTCCACAAGCCGGGACCACAAGCTACACCCACAACTTTGCTTCAGAGGTTTCCAAGCTCATCAGCTGCAGCTTTCGACCTGAAAAAATCTAACGCAGACGCCCACTCTGGCCGTTCAAGCCTCGTGAAGCCGCGCAGGCTGGTCTGCGCTCAGATTGGATCATGGCGACTACTTCGAACATGTTTCTGTACTCGCTGACGGTCCAGCCACCGAACAATGTCGTTCAAGCGGTGCTGGGCCAGTTTGCAGGAACTAAGGAGCAGCTCATCATCACCGGCGCAGGCTCGCAGCTCACACTTCTGCGACCTGACCCGTCCTTGGGCAAGGTCACGACTGTTTTATCCCACAATATATTCGGGATAATCAGGTCTTTAGCGGCCTTCCGGCTGGCGGGCAGCAGTAAAGGTATGAAACCCCTCATCGCCCCATACAGCCACCTTTCTCTGGCTGCTTCCCCCTTCGTAACAATCTCAATGACTGATGAATCAGAAGTCTATGTCAAACTCATGGCATGAGACAATGTTGCTCACTCTTGTCCTCCATAGACTACTTGATTCTGGCCACCGACTCTGGGCGAATCACAATCGTCGAGTACCTCCCTGCTCAAAACCGTTTCTCCCGATTGCATTTGGAAACATTTGGCAAATCTGGCGTGCGGCGAGTGATTCCCGGGGAGTATCTGGCTTGTGATCCCAAGGGTCGAGCTTGCTTGATTGCTTCGACGGAAAAAAACAAGCTTGTATACGTGTTAAATCGGAGCCCACAGGCTGAGCTCACCATATCTTCGCCCCTGGAGGCCCACAAACCAGGTGTGCTGGTCATTGCCATGACAGCGTTAGATGTGGGATACGCTAATCCTGTCTTCGCTGCTCTTGAAATGGACTACTCGGAGGTAGATCAGGACGCTACTGGCCAAGCCCTGGAAGAGGTCGAAACCCAGCTGGTTTACTATGAGCTCGACCTGGGACTGAACCATGTCGTTCGGAAATGGTCAGAACCCGTGGACCCCACGGCGTCCATCTTATTCCAAGTCCCTGGTGGCAATGACGGGCCCAGTGGAGTTCTCGTCTGCGGCGAGGAGAGTATCACCTACAGGCATTCAAACCAAGACGCTTTCCGTGTTCCGATTCCCCGAAGAAAGGGAGCCACAGAAGACCCTTTGCGGAAGCGCGTCATTGTCTCTGGGGTAATGCACAAGTTGAAGGGAAGCGCCGGCGCCTTCTTTTTCTTGTTACAGACTGAGGACGGTGATTTATTCAAGGTCACTATCGACATGATTGAAGACGAAGAGGGCAACCCAACCGGTGAAGTGAGAAGGCTCAAGATCAAGTACTTTGACACTGTCCCCGTGGCATCTAGTCTGTGTATTCTGAAGAGCGGGTTTCTCTACGTTGCCAGTCAGTTTGGCAATTTCTCATTCTATCAGTTCGAGAAATTAGGCGACGACGACGATGAAACTGAGTTCAGCAGTGACGACTTTCCTGTCGACCCCCAAGCCTCATATGATCCAGTATACTTTTATCCACGTCCTGCCGATAACTTGGCACTAGTTGAGAGCGTGCCGTCGATGAATCCACTGATGGATTGCAAAGTCGCCAATTTGACAGGCGAAGATGCTCCGCAGATCTACACAGTTTGTGGAAATGGTGCCCGAAGCACTTTCAGGATGCTGAGACATGGTCTGGAAGTGAACGAGATTGTTGCCTCCGAGCTGCCAGGCATTCCGTCAGCAGTGTGGACGCTGAAGCTGAACCGAGGGGAACAGTACGATGCATATATTGTTCTGTCGTTCACCAATGGCACTCTTGTCCTTAGTATCGGCGAGACAGTTGAGGAAGTGAGCGATTCTGGCTTTTCCACCAGCGTGCCCACTTTGGCAGCCCAACTTTTGGGTGACGATGGGTTGATTCAAGTTCACCCGAAAGGTATACGGCATATCCGCAATGGCAAGGTGAACGAATGGGACGCTCCTCAACATCGTTCCATCGTGGCAGCAACTACAAATGCTCATCAAGTTGCCATTGCACTCAGCTCTGGCGAGATTGTTTATTTCGAAATGGATACAGACGGCTCACTTGCTGAGTACGACGAGAAGAAAGAGATGTTCGGCACTGTGACCTGCCTGAGTCTCGGCGAGGTTCCCGAGGGCCGGGTTCGTAGCTCGTTCCTCGCGGTTGGTTGCGACGATTGTACGGTCCGAATCCTCAGCCTCGACCCGGACTCGACACTGGAAAGCAAATCAGTGCAGGCCTTGACAGCTGCGCCGTCGTCGTTGGCTATCATTGCCATGGATGACTCTTCATCCGGTGGCTCTACGCTTTATCTCCACATTGGTCTTCATTCTGGAGTCTATCTTCGCACAGTCCTTGACGAAGTCACCGGCGAGTTGACAGACACTCGACAAAAGTTCTTGGGTCCCAAACAAGTTCGCCTGTTTCAAGTCACCGTTCAAGGAACAACTTGTGTCCTGGGCCTCAGCTCCCGACCTTGGCTCGGATATTCTGACCCAATCTCCAAAAGTTTTGTTGTAACACCCTTGAATTACGTGGACCTCGAATGGGGATGGAACTTCAGCAGCGAACAATGCGAAGAAGGGATCGTCGGTATCCAAGGCCAGTCTTTGAGGTAAGCCTAACTTCTCTCTTCTTATCTTAGTCTCTCAAAATCATATGAAGCCGAAATGATGAAGAAATGGGACCTATGCCTACGGGCGATGAGGCCTTTATTACGCATTTTTTCCAATTGTTCCTACTGAAGCGGCACTATTCCCTCAAACAGCACATGTCTGCATATTTGAATTGACGAGCTCAAAACTAACCTTGTCAGGATATTCTCCATCGATCGCCTAGGAGACACCCTAACACAGAAGTCGGTCGCTTTAACGTATACCCCCAGAAAGCTCATCAAACATCCAGAGCAGCCCCTCTTTTACACGATTGAGAGTGACAACAATACTCTACCTCCGGACCTACGAGCACAATTGTTGGCTGATCCCGCAGCAGTCAACGGCAATAGCACAGTCTTACCGCCCGAAGAGTTTGGCCATCCCCGAGGCACTCATCGATGGGCATCGTGCATTAACGTCATTGATCCAACGGATGAAGAGCCCCAAGTTCTCCAGACCGTCGACTTTGAAAACAACGAGGCCGCTGTCAGTGCGGCCATTGTTCCGTTTGCAAGTCAAGACAATGAGAGTTTCCTGATAGTCGGCACGGGCAAAGATGTAATTGTCAACCCTCGAAGTTTCTCGGAAGCGTACATTTATGTCTATCGCTTCCAAGCAGATGGACGGGAGCTTGAGTTTATTCATAAGACCAAGATTGAAGAGCCGCCTTTGGCATTGCTGCCCTTCCAAGGGAAGCTCTTGGCTGGGGTCGGCAAGACACTGAGGATCTATGATCTCGGCATGCGCCAGATGCTTCGAAAGGCCCAAACAGAAGTCGCCTCGCACCAAATAGTGTCATTGAACACTCAAGGTAGTCGTATCATCGTCGGCGATGTACAGCAGGGCGTGACCTATGTCACCTACAAGCCCACCACCAACAAGTTGATACCCTTCGTGGATGATAGCACGACCAGGTGGATTACCTGCACGACCATGGTCGACTATGAATCCGTCGCTGGTGGAGACAAGTTTGGCAATATATTCATAGTCCGGTGCCCCTCGAAGGCAAGTGAGGAAGCTGATGAAGAACAGTCGGGTGTACATCTCATGAATGCAAGGAACTATCTGCACGGAACATCACAGCGTGTTGATTTGATGTGCCACTTCTACGCGCAAGATATTCCTACGAGCATGGCTAAAACCAGCTTGGTCGTCGGTGGGCAGGAGGTGCTGCTGTGGAGCGGACTGATGGGTACTATCGGTGTTTTCATACCCCTTGTGAGTCGAGAAGATGCAGACTTCTTCCAGAGCCTCGAACAACATCTGCGAACCGAGGATGCACCGTTGGCGGGCCGGGATCACCTCATGTACCGGGGATACTATGCGCCCGTGAAAGGCATCATTGACGGAGATCTTTGCGAGCGATATACTCTTCTTCCAAATGACAAGAAGAAGATGATTGCGAGCGAATTGGATCGCTCCGTTCGGGAAATTGAGAGGAAGATTTCCGTAAGTTGAAACACATTTTCCATGCTTGATGAGACCTCCGAGCTAATAAGTGTTCTAGGATATCCGCACCAGGTCTGCCTTTTAATATTTGGTAAAGTTTGAAGATGTCTATTGAGATAGATGCCATGTATTGCGCTGTACGATATGCCCTCGGAACATGAACTTTGGACTTTTATTTTCACCTGGCTGCGAGATGGGCGTTAGGGAATATGATCTAAAGTCCTTGGTGGACTCACGATTTATGAATTGAACAGCGCCTTTGGCAGCACATTGAAAGCCAAAAATGAGACAACTAATATACACTGTCAAACAATCAAGATCTCAAATCTCATGATCGTGTGATGAGCCCCCGCCAAAATGGCCCCCGATTGCTTTGTCTCGACGGCGTCTTTGCAGAGCCATGCCTGGGATGCTCCCTCTCCCACGCCTCGTCTCCGCGATAGGCTTCTACCGAGGCTCCGAGGTCGTAGTGCGACTGCTCGAGGTACAGCACCGCGATATCGTAATCAGATACCTTACAAGCGGTCATGAAGCGCCTGATCTTGTTCTTCCTCGTCTCCTCCTCTTCCCCATCCACTGGTCGCGGCGACAGACTCAGCCCACCCTTGTAGTACTTGCTGGGAATACAGATCGTCCGTCTCCCCCACAAAAGGTGGTCACTTGTGAGATTATTCGCCCGCCGGAGAGCCGCCGCCGGGACTCCGTACCGAAATGACAATGACGTGACGCTATCGACGTCGTGGTTTAGAAAATGGAGAACATCATCTTCGGCCCCATCATCCTTTTCAAGGCCTCCTGGTCCAAACACTTGCTTCTCTGGGTCCCTTGGCTTGGAAGACTCCTGTGCCGTGGGTGAATACGGCGGCGGGATGGTAAAGGCATAATTGTGCTCTGAAGATGACGCGTTTCTTGTCGTCGGTCGTGGAAGGGGTGTGTAAGAGGGGGGATCTCTAAGACGCTGAGGGAGTGATGTGGGTGAGTTGGATACTTGGCAGTATGGGCAGTATTTACTAAATCGCGGATGTTTCTACCGGGTGAGATATCAAGTTAGTTTTTTTATTGCTTGCAACTCTGTATTCTTGCCATATGGGGGGTTGGTGGTTGGCGGTTTTGGTCGGTGACTCGGTGGCGACTTGCCTGGATACACTCGCCACATATGATTCTCCCACAGCACAGGACAGTTCGGCCCTCTGGGGCTTTTTCTAAGGAGGTTGGGGATTGCAGAGGGAGTAAAGCTGCGCAGGTAGAGCATGATTCCATGGTGAATTCCAATTGTTTTTAAAACTTCTGGCACGCGGGTTTGGGATGGTTGTTGGCGACTGAAGGTGAGCGAAGGTGAAGCATTGCGGACTTGTTCTGGAGCTTGCGGGCGGAAGCGGCCCACTCACGTCATGACTTGATCACGCCCCCGTCCAGCTTATAGTGCCCGTCTGTGTCGCAGGTACATACAGAGCAGAATTAATTTCTTCTGAAGAAGATTAATGTAAGTAGGAGGCTCGGCGATGGCATTCAAGCTACGTCTGCATGTGTGCACCTTGAACGTTGAACACGACCGATGCGCCCGATTCGTTCAACCGTCAATGGACATGTCGCCCGTTAGGTGGTATGCCCCACAGTGTGAGTACCACTTATGCACATGCATTGGTCGTGCGTTAGTCAGCAGATTTTACGTTCAATAACTGTGAGCCTGAGGACGAGACATCGCGATGTCACATCCCCCTCTCCCTTTATTGAACGTCTTCGTTAGCCGACTAGCCGCTTCATTTGCCGATGCTATAGGAAGAATGAGCTCTCTCCCTCTAGATAGACCGGTCGCTTAGCTCCTTTTATATCTGCATATAAAAGGGATGATCTATTCCGTAGAGACAGAATAGATCAACCATCTTCCTGAGCATCGTCTTTGCCACAGTTATGAGCCCGGGAGGAATCTCTGGCAGATTCCTGCAACTTCTCACTGCTTTGTGTCATCTTCTTCAACATGAATCATTTGCATTAACTCATATCAACCCGTCATCTCTCGCCAACCCCTAGAACGTGGTTCTCTTCGACCATTTCGACGCGTTCATTGGATCTTCATCATTTTTGAGAGTTGCAACGTTATGCGATGACTTCTCGTCTCTTCAAGGACGGCTACAACAAGATGATACAGGTACCATATGCTCCACCTGTCACTCACTCGGCACTCGTTCGGCATTCTTCAACGTATTGGTTTACTTTGAAGGATGAGCAATCATCACGCCATTTGCTATAACGAGTTCAAGATTTGATCTGCTGGGCTACAACGTCAATTTTTCTTTCATGGTCTTCGATGCAGCACAGTCAATGGCATCAATGACTATGGACTCTTGCACAAGGCTGGCGACTACATGTACTTCTTCATTGCGCCTGTCTTCAATAAGAGCCCCTCAAGCA
>SRQG01000243.1:0-44654 GCA_018360325.1 Claviceps aff. humidiphila group G2b | reverse complement strand
ATGATTTTAAGTGGGTCCAGAAAAAAGGGCTGTCATCTCAGTTTCGGACGGATTTCAGTACGTAACCAAGGTTCCGAACTTAGTTATTTCACATTACATACGCCAGCCCTAGCCCCTGGGCCCCCTGGGACCCGCAATGCTGGAACACTGCGCCAAACCGTTTCCGAGCGAAGCCGTTGTCGTTGACGCGTCTTGACGCGTTATGGCAGTAGCATTCTAGCGCCTCTACAACGCTTGCTTTCTCATGCATTTCTGCTCAGATACCCGTGCGATCCATCGTCTCATCAGCAGACGCCCCATTGGCGGTCTAGATATGCTCTAGATGTACTCTAGCGTCTGTCTACTCGCCATCTGTCGTCTTACCTGTCGTGCCGTTACTAAACAGCGGCAATAGCAGCAACAGCCACGACAACAACAACAACAACAACGATAACAACAGTAGCAGCAACAGCAACGACGACGACGACGTCAAAATCAGCATCAGCATTGTCACCAATAGCCCCCCTGCCTGCATTGGTGTCCACCTCAAGTCCAACCAATACCACCGGCCTCGTCTCCTCGCAACCGACGTCTCCTGCTAACTCAAGTCCTCTCGGGTCTTGCATTTCGATCCTCACATCTCGCTGCTCGCGTAGACTCATCGCTTCTCCCGCTCCATTCTTCGTCATAATCATATACTCTTGAATACTGCCGTGCTGGACATCCGGTTCCGTTCACGCTGTTCCCTGCGTGGAGCGGCCAGGTGGAAATTGTCGCCCACTATCGCGGCATTATTGGCCTCCGGTGCTCCTCGCCCATTGGTGTTGATCATAGGAATCGTTCCGGCGCCTTGATTGCCTTGTTTTCCTGTGGCTCTGTAGCTGGTCACCATGGGCGTGTCAGGTTCGTATACTATTCTGTCAACTTCCAAAAACATGAACTCGACCACTCACTATATTCAGGTCTTCTCCCGTTGCTCAAGTCTATACAACGCCATCGAGAGCTCAAGAACTGTAATGGCGAAACACTCGCCGTAGACGCATACGGATGGCTGCACCGAGCTGCGTATTCGTGCGCTGTGGAGCTTGGACAAGGCAAGCCCACCAAAAAGTCAGTTACCCTGTTGTCGTGGACATGGCGTGCGCTTCTTTAATCTAATGCAACACTGTAGATATATACAATCTGCAATGCACCGTGTGCGAATGCTGCAGCATTTCGGTATCACGCCATATATGGTGTTCGATGGCGATTACCTTCCAAGCAAGGCCGCCACTGAAGCTTCCCGAGCCCGGAGCAGAGAGGAGAAGAAGAAGCTTGCGAATGCATTGCTCAAAGTGGGCAAGTTATCTCAAGCAGCGCAGGAATTTCAGAAATGCATTGACATTACCCCCGAAATGGCTACGGCTCTCATACAGCAGCTTAAAAAAGTAGGAGTTCCGTATGTCGTGGCTCCGTATGAAGCAGATGCACAGCTTGTGTACCTAGAGCGCCAGGGCTTGGTTCATGGCATTCTGTCAGACGATTCGGATCTTCTAGTGTTCGGAGCCAAGCGTCTTTTAACCAAATTGGACCAGTATGGCAACTTCATTGAGATAAACCGTCGCGATTTCTGTGCTTGTCGGGAGGTATCCCTCACGGGCTGGTCCGACACCGACTTCAGACGAATGGCAATCTTGAGCGGCTGTGACTATCTTGATGGGCTTCCGGGAGTCGGTCTCAAGACTGCCTATCGCTTGCTTCGCAAGTCGAAAACGCCGGAGCATGTTGTCCGCCTCTTGCAATTCGAGGGCAAACGGGTCTCGGAAAACTACCTGACTCAGTTCTACCAAGCAGAATTGACCTTTTTGCATCAATGGGTCTTTTGCCCCAAGAAGAAGGCCTTGGTTCATCTCACTGAGTTGGACGGTGGTCGAACTGCCGAGGAAATGCCCTTTATTGGAGCCTACGTTGAAGCGGACCTTGCAAGAGCGATTGCCACTGGCGATGTGAACCCAATCACAAGGGAACCCATCTCCATTCCGACAACGCCTTCTAAGAGGAGACACTCTCAAACAGCCGTGTCCGCCCAACCTCCACATAAGCCCATCACGAGCTACTTCAAGGGCCAGAGCCGGATACCTATGGGTGAAATGGACGCCAATTGCTTTTCAGTCGACCCTCAAAGAGTTGCGCAAATTACTGACAGAGGGCTGGTCCCGCGGGTGTTTCCCTTGCCTAGACCATACCTTGACAGCCCTCGGGGAGAGGCTGTCACCGCAGCCGCTCGTCCGGCATCAACGCCCCGGAGGACCAGCTCTGCCCCCACCAGAACTTCTCCTGGTTTGCAGCGGCGAAAGACAGATCCCGTCTCCCGTATGACTGCCCGTGTTTCGAGCAGTCCTGTCCCTATGAAATCTACGGATATCGGGCGACTTCTGTGCCCACGCTCAGGCCCTCAGTCAGAGCCTGCGCCGAATCGGCCAAAGAAGAAGCTGCGGTTGTGCAATGATGATGGCGTCGAAGATGAAACATCGCCGAAGAAAAGCAAATTCTTCCCACCCTCCAACCTCAGTAAGAGCCCCGTCAGGGCCAAAAGCGATGCGTACTTGTTTTCAGACGACTCGATCGAAGAGAGCCTACGCGAGTTGCCTGATTTTGATGGGTGGAAGCCGACAAGCAAACGCGGAAAGTCGATTGCCATATTCAGCGATAAGGCGCAAGTCGTGAAAGGGGAAATGAAGAGCCAGCCTGTACCAGGCGAAGCGTCTGCAGTAGGCGAGGGTAGTCACTTGGCAAGCCAGGACGTGTCCACCAGTCAAAGCACGCAAATCACGATGCCGTCTCCGAAACAACATGATGATTCATCCGCCATCACGATGCAGCCTCCTCCGTCAAAACAGCGACTAATGCCGCTCAAAACCCCATCGCGAGCTTACCTCAGCCGCTTTGCCTATTCATCCAGAAGCTCCTCCACACCAGCCTCCTCGATGTCGTACCAGTCGTCCATTTTCAGCACGGGGCCTACCCCTGGCAGTGGACCGTCTACGGCTGCGACCATGCTGACCCCGCTGCAAAGGCTGGCTGCGCGCGCAAACACCATGACGGCGTCGCCCCAACAGGTCACGTCGAAGCCGAAAGACATCCCCAAGCTTTTCAAGGGCGTACCTGTGAACCCATCGTCTATACCTCTCCCCAAGGTCGATGTGGCTGAATTCGAAGCCCTCAATATGCCGTGTGGAAGCGAAGATCAGATCATTCCCGATAGCGACGGTGATGATGATGATGAAGAGGCAGATCAAGAAGTTGAGTTGCCGCCGAGGAAGCTGAATCTTTCTCGGTTCGCTTTCTCCTAGATGCTCGTTGTAGTGTTTCATGCGCCATGCTCACTATGTGGCCCTTTGCGCTGTCTTTTCTTTACGAGTCTTTTTGGGGGGCGTGGTTCAAGTAACCGTGATGATACATATCCGTTAGCGTTCCTAAATTATATCTTGGCGTTGGTTTCTTATTCATTATTATTTTGGGGGTTTCGTTTTCCCTAGACTGTATGGATTGCTTGGGCTCGAGATTGTGGTTGGCGTTTTGGAGGGGATGGAATTATACGTAGGCGGATGGCCTGTCATGTGCAGCAAGGGAGTCTTTTGTATCTTGATAGACTGCATGTGCTATTCATGGTGCGATGGGTGGGTTCGTTTGACTACTAGACATAATTCATTACCAGCTTCATGATTCATTCTCAAACTGAGCAGGGCTTATTTGGCATCTTTTTGATACTCTACTAAAAGTGCGAGTAAGATATGAGTGAGCGAGTGAGATGAGTGAACGAGGTATGAGTGAGTGTGAGTATCAGAATATGCAAAGTATATGTGTCCAACGAGACGGAGCAAGAGCACAGAAAGCCAACATCACGAAATGATCACCACTCAAAAGTAAACAATCCAGTAATCTAAGTCTCCGCAAACACCCCATGCTGAATTGTTTCTGATGGAATACCATCCCTCCATGTAATGTCCCGTCCCGCATGTACTCTGTACAACCATGAGCTTCATCCCCCCCCCTTTTTTCCTCTACAAGAAAAAAAGAATCCTGAGAAAGGTCGTAAAAAATCATCATTTACCAGACCAGACGCCCCCCCAAGGGCCCAAAAGACAAGGAAAAAACAATCTAGACGGAGAAGAAAAAACAAGGCTTGCGATGAGATAAATACACCGGAAAAAGGAAGCGAAAACTGTAACTAGTAATTGTGGGCGATTTCTTGTTATTCTATTCATTTTTGAATATGCTGTTGGTGAAGAAGGGAGGAAGCAAAGTCTATCGACGTGTCATTGTTGTAGTAGGGTTGCTATTCAGGTCTATGGTGAACGTCCATCGGGCTAAGGGAAAAACGAATTGTCAGCTTTGTTGTTCACGACATATATGCTCATGCGAAAAAAAAATAGGGGAGGGGGGCGTACAGTTCTTGAGATTATCTGCTGTATCCTCTAGCAGAATGAGTCGCCGCTTGTTGCAGTAGGATGTCTTGTCCATAATGTCCACCTTCAGCTTCGCATCGGCGAGATCCTGCGTCGGCTTCTCAAACATCTCGGAGAGATTCTCCACCGCCATCTCCAAGTCCTTTTGGTTGTCCTCGAAAATCTCCGTCAGATTATTCCTCGCTAGGTAGAACGCAAATGCGTACGTCCACTTCAGGGTCTGGCGGCACGTCTGAAGTGCTTGAGACGCGGAGCTGAGGTACTGCACCTCAATCCACGACATGCCAGACGTAGTTTGCAGCTGAAACATCTTCTCCTCCGTCTTGCGAGCAATGTCCTTGTCCAGTTTGGCAGACTGCTCGTGGTTGGCATAGCGGTTGTAGTAGTGCAAGTATCTCTCGAGGGATATGCGAGACTTGGCCTGCGCGTCTCGAGCCTCGGAGCCGCTTTTTTCTTCGAATCGGTTGCAATTATACCAGCTGGTACCATGCTCGGACCACAATCCCATGCACATCCAGCAAAACTCATATTTGCACTTTCTGCATGTCATGTGGTTGCATCCACCGTTCTTCTCGATCGTCGAGCCGCACTTGGGACACTCCTTCGTGTTTGCAGAGATCCAATTCGCTGTCTCGGAATCGTCAGCGCACTTTCTAAGCCACTTCTTGACCAACTCGCAGGGCGCGGGTTGGTGATCGGAATACGGGCATCCGAAACAGAATCGATAGCCGCAGAGACATTCTACCGCTGGCACAATCTTGTCCAACTCCTTCTTCTTGACGCTGCATTCGACGACGTTGGGGCAATCAGGGGCGGGGCACCATTTGAAATGCTCCTTGCCCTCGACGTAGTTTCTGTTGAGCAGTTCGTGGTATCGATCCACCATCTCCGGTCCAACTAGCAAGTCCACTGACCGGGAGTCGTATACTCGACCGCAGCCGTCTGACGGACACTGAATCTTGGCAGCTTCGCCCTCTTCCTTTATCTTCTGTGTCAAGTAATGCACGTGACAGCCGACGCAGTATCGATGGCCGCATTTCATGGCAAAAGTCGGTAGGTCTTCTTCGTCTTCGCAGCAGATATCGCACGCGAAACCAGGGACGGCTTCTATTTGGGGCAAACTGCTCTCATTGCTGCTTAACCCAGCAGCCTCCAAAACTCTCTCTGAACAGTCCATATAATCTTCCAGCAGACGTTCCTTATTCCAGCGAAAATGACGCAGCATGATGGCAGTATCCTCTTTGCGCATGTCCAGAATCATATTGACCTCGTTGATCATGTCGTCTTGTTGGGTTTGAATCTCGGCCGGCTCGAGAACTTTAAAACTTGTGACATGGGCCGGTTGTCGGGTCTTGCCAGTGAACTTTGAGGATAACTCAAAGTCAGGATCTGGCTCATCGAATTCGTCTTCGAAGTCTATAAAGACATCTCGTAAGCTTTTGGCCAATGGGAGAATATATATGGACGACAGACAGATTCAGCTGGTCAAGATTTGCTCACCTTCCGCTACAGACATGTCATCTCCGCTGAAATCCTGCAATATCTCGTCATCATCGCTCGATAAGATGGACACGCATTCCTCTTCAGATTCCATGCCGATGCTAGTTGTCGTGACTGGAGTGGGGGGCGCAGCTGAGAGGCAGGCAGCTGAGGCGACGGGTCTCTTTGGAGGGTTTCCTTCTTGATATCGAGAAGATGCCGCCGCCTCAGCAGCCTTTCGCTTCCTGGTTAGGGGGGGAATCGTGGCGGTCAAAGGATGTGTGAGAGGGAGGCCGACACTAGCCGACGGTCATGAAGGATAAAGAACGTTTCCGCCGGTGCAAGACTCGGAGGAAAGAATTCGGATCGTTTCTGAGAAGTAAGGCCAGAGACAGCGCGGAGGATGGAGCGCCACTGTTGCAAATAAGAAATCGGTGGCGTTGACCGTTAAGACGGAGATGATCAAGAAGACGCCGAGGTATTGCAGAAAGAAGACGAGCCTTCGAGCAACAGGGCCAGTCTTGCGCGAAACTTGGGGCAAGGCTGTGGTCTTCACACAATCGCAAGAGTGACCAAGGATGTCACAGGACTGGTGTGTAGAATGGATGTGATCTAAACCGCTGTTCAAGAGGAACACAACACAGAGAAGCATGCATGACGGAGACGCGGGCCGAGAGCAGCAGTCCCATCAGTGATCACTCAGCAGGAAGTCGTTTCGGTGGTGGCGGTGGCGGGCGAATTTCGGGGCCAGTTGGCTTATGTCATCAGGCAGCTCATTCATCAGCCCGCTATCAGGAAAGCGCAAAGGGAGAGGGAAAGGGAAACGCGGCTTGGGCAGCCAACAAGTCCGGGTCAGGCTGCTAATAATAAGTTCTGACCGTGGTTACTTTCATTACGATTCACAGTCGAAGGCGCCTGTTGCGGCTTGGACGTTTCGGTATGTATGTATTGTAATTTATGGCATCGAATAGCCGATGGGCTAAGCCGGCTTCAACTCCAGTTGGCCGGACTCACCACCAGCACCACGGAAGCTCGGAACATCATCCGAATGCTGGGTAATAGAGTGTGCAACGAGTTCAGATCCCACAGCAGCAGGCATCGCGAAGCAAAATGAACTGGGACTGGAAGGCCACACTGACAAGTCACAACGCACGACAGGAGAAGCGTTAACTACCTAGCAGCCAGCATCCCGATCTGTGGTGCTAGTCTCAGTTGTCGTTGTCTGTGGACGCGCTAGACCTACGTATTATGTATACGAAAGCCTGGAGAGCCCAGTTCAAAATGGCAAAGCAAATGAGAAAGGAAAGAACAAGAAAGATAGCATTCGCAGGAGACCAACTTTTCCATCCATGTTCTACGAAACCCGAAATCGTAGCGTCCATGTCCCCCACCTGATCAGATGCTTCACCACCACCTTAGCCCAAAACCTTCTCGGCCAGCGAGACTACGACGCCACCAGTCAGTATCACAGACATATCTAGTGCCCGTTGAAAAAAATGCAAGATCACATACCATCAGCTCCAGTGCCATCAGGCTCAATAAAAGTCTCGGTCACCTTGCCATTTTCAATCTTGAGAGCATATCGCTTGCTACGGGCGCCGCCAAAGATTGCAGATCCGTCAAAGTCCAGCTCGAGAGCTTTGGTGAACTCGGCGGAAGGGTCAGCAATGAAGCGGATCTAAATCATGTTTTCTATTAGATCTAAGTCTGTGAGAGAGTACATAATTGGATGAGCACGTACGTCTGACTTTCCGGCAGGATCGAGCTGTTCAGCCCAGGCCTTCATGCTAGTTATTCGCCAAGATTGGTTAGCGGTTTTGCGTGTTGCCGTTTCCCGTTTCCCCGTTCCATTCCGGTTTAGTTTGGTTTGCCTCGAGAGGCTAGCAACTTTTTTCTACAATTGCCAAGATTTGCTGTACAGACAGGAAAAACTTACACAAAGGGATCATTCACGGAGACCACGAAAACCTGGCCGGCCTTCTTCAACGCAGGGTGATTGATGTACCCGGGGATGTGGACGCCAGAACAAGTGCCCGTGAAAGCTCCAGGCACGCCGACAATGTACCCCTTGGAGGCCTTGAACTCCTCGGCCAGATTGACTTTGAAGCCGGGAGAGTTCTCCATCAAGCCGTCGAAGCTAGGAACCGCGTCCCCGGCCTTGACAAACGCGCCAGGCGTGCTGTGGAAGTTGCGCATGGCAAAGGCCGGACGAGCCAGGGCAACGCGTCGCAAGGGAGCTCGGAAAGACATTGCTGTGGAAATTAATGTGTGGGCACCGTTTCGAGGCTGTAGTGTATACGTCGGTTGTCAGTCTGGGGCCGCTGTGGAAATGAAGTCAGAGGTTGCGTGATGAAGCTCCGGAGCTTGACGGAAGAGCTGGTTTTCCTGGCTCAAGCAAACAAGGCAACGGGCAGATTGAAGCTGTCAGCCGGAGCCCCACGCTGCGCCCCGCCGTAAACGGTAATTCCCTGTTCGAAGTTCGAACCAACAACTTCAATTTCAATTGCACCAAAGCTTTGTCGGCATGCTCCGTCAGTACAATCTTCACATGCTGCCAGGCCTTGACCAGTGAATCAGAGTTGAATATACGCACAAGATGTTACATAGATGAGTTCATGCAATTTCAACTTCATGCATTTGCTCAAACTCAATTGCATGTCAAGCTGTTTGACTTGCTTGGGGCCCACTCTATAATTAGAGACCATGTGCTACCTATACTTAGAATTTAGAACTCACCTAGCACACAAGGTTGGCGATTCCTCGATGGACACTCTTGGTCGGGGGTGTTCGTCTATTACTTTCAGAATGACGCCATGGACACGAGAGAGCCAAATGTTACGAAAATGGTCAATTACCATCGGTACGGTCTCAAACGCGATTTTGATTTGTATTTGTTGAAGACCACAACTATGAAAAAGAGCAAGCCGTGTTAAGCCATCTTCTTCAAGGATATACCCTGAACGGAAACACCTGTCGAACGCACGGCAAGCAACATGATACCGACTGCCTGTCTTTACTCTATGACTGATACGCCGTTTCAAGTTCGTCCGTGGTTCTCGGACTTATGCCCGATTCAAAGTGATGCCAGTCCCACACGGGGATCGTGACTGTCTGTTGCCGCGCTGATCTCAATACCTATGCATTTGAGCAAATATGATACCAATTCGAGCTTTCCAGAGGCCATGACTCAGATTTTCTGTCACCCGAGCTAGGTGTCCCGGGAGCCGGGACTGGGGTTCTCGGGTTGCGCTCGAACTACATATATAGGTATTATTACCCCGCAAAGCCTCTTTGCAAGATGCGTTTGGTATGTACATATTCGGCTTTGCAACAGTCTGCAGCAAGTCGTACTTCAGCCTGCATTTTCTCAGTATCGATCTGGATTCTAGACAGAAGAGAGGGAATTCCGAATCAATGAAAACTGCTTGCGATTTAAGGTTGCTCTTTAAAACTGCTGCAACCTCCTTCATCAAGTGTCCGCGGATTGCCCTCTACCCAGTTCGGCGAATCAGCTTAGGTACCACCGGTCGGCGGTTTGCAACGCGGCAACAATAATATGTATGTATCAAGAAAACAACCCTCTCGAAAAAAGATGACGCAATTACAGTTCGTTCCCAAATCCCAACTGAGTCAAAACTGATTAGATGTGTGTACAGTGTGACCGATAGCCATGTGCATACAAGAAGGTTAAGAGCTACGATCGGAAAGATGGACACAACTTGCACGAGAACATTTGAGCACGAACCCCCCACCAAGAAAAGCATGGCGCACGCAACGGGCCGGGCAAAAACATCGTGTACCGCGTGACATCGCACCCGAACACAACTCTGCAGCCACCCAAGATTCTTCATGCTGAAAAAGGAGAAGAAGGCGTTCTGGCCAGAAATGGACATTGAAAGTCTCGGAGCAGCAGGTTGCGGCAGAAGTGAACTGTTACGAACAGAAGGTTTGAGGGTGAAACAAGCCACACTGCCGCGGCAAAGCTATGCTGGGAATGCTGCAGATTACATACGTGTGATGTACATATGTACCTATCGGAATTGAACCCCTGGACTTAGTTTACGCGTCTTACCTGACAAGGTTGAGGGACCTTCAGGTGGGGAGAATAGGTATCTGCTCCGTACGTACATACATACTACGGACTACCTAACAAATGAGGCGCCTGCATTGGGAGGAAATTAGGAATCTACGGAAGAAGTGCCCGGGCGATGATAATCGAGATAGGCACGTTGCTTTCTCGTGCCATTGATCGCGCGCGCCGCGGAGAGGACAGGAACTTGATCCAATCCCAAGTATGATTTGTCGGAGACCGATCCCTCTGTGGATTTTACTCTTGTTTGATGCCGTGGCTTGCGATTTTGTAAGTCTAATTCTGGGGGTTACGTAGATGTACGTACCTATGTAATAAGCTGAGTTTCTGCATCGAGACAGCGCGATGCAACCACAAGATACGGAGTACAAGAAGATGCCTAGACTTTGGAGAGTCTAGGACTCTATGATGTGGCATTGCCTGTTTTACATGAGGAAACCCCTAACAACTGGCATGGGCGCTTGTGTTATGCTGTCATCCGTACATACGCATGTGTTTCATTTACCTCGTCTAGTTCCATGTGTAAATGTGTATAAAAAAAACCAATTGGTAGGTATACATACATATGTACCTGTAGAGTCAATTCGTCTGGGAGGACGGCCCCGGAAAAAGGAAGCTGGCCAAGCCCGAGAGATCCCACAATTACCCGTCCGAGTGATATTGATTGCCAAGTCATGTACATACATACCTGGTACAAGGTACAAGGTACAAGGTAGGCATGTAATCAAGGTTACACCTGTATGTGTGCCCTGAGTCTCTGTGTGAACTTTGAAGTCTTGGTTTTCTCTATGCATGTCTAGGATTTGATTACTTCTTCAGCGATCTAAAGACAAGAGACAAGAGAGGATTATGCGCAAACTTGCAGACGGTCCGTCAGAAACTATGTAAGTTCCAGGTTGCCAACTTCCAAGACTTGGGGCCCCTGATCCCACGTTGGAGATGATGTGCATTTTGAACCAATGGCAAGATGGATAACAAGGGGTAAATGATCCAGATGAGTCACCCAGATCATAGGTACATACCTAGATGGTTGTCCTTCGCTCTGACGTGATTGATGATGAGGAAACATACTGTAATGGGCGAGATGGCCTTCTCAGACAATTTCGTTCATTTCTTTTTTTTTTTTTGATTATTAAACATATACCCAAAAGGGTGTCTTGTTCAGCGATTGGAATTCAAGCACTTCAACATTGACGCCTGAAATGTGACGCCAAGCGTTCTTTCGAGGGCCGTGTCCAGAATATACAGATTCGTCGGGGACAGAAGCCATGACGAGAATGACGAGAATCATCACGCAATCCCGTTCTGGAATCAAGGGTGCAACACCAGCGGATATTGGATGGGGCAGGCCGCAGTTTTACTGAGACAGGCTCATGTCGTGTAACTCGTGACTCGTGCTGCCTTGTGCAAAGTATGTACCTAGATTTCTGGACTTCCTTTTTCTGGCAATCTCCAACTTGACGTCGCTGGCGGCTGCATGCACGAGACAGCCCTCAGCTCAGCGACGTCAATCCAAAATGCAGGAGCCACGCGGGCTAAACGTGACATCGTGAGGCTGTTGCCCGCGGGCTGCCGCAGCTCCGCATCTCGAGAAGTTGAGAACTGAATACGTTCCTATGTAATCATGCACATAGCGGCGAGCCGGATTGGATGTGAAGTTTGAACAGTGAGAGTGGTGAACACTGAGCACACGAGACCTCTTCCGCGCCAAATTGACGAGTGACCATCCTCGGGGCCGGTCCGGACTCCGGTGCTTCTTGGCATTGGGAAATGTGCCTGATCAGCGGCCAAGTGGGCGTGTCGCAGCCGTAGAAGTTGTTGTTGGAATTCGGCCATCTCTGTATCTGTACAAGGCTTATGCTCAATAATAATCAATATCAACCGGGAGTCGACAAAAAGCGAAGACGTCGGCCAACTTGCAGTGCTTGTGTCAAGGAGCAATCAGTAGTGGCAGCACTTTGCCAACGATGCATCATCCGAGGCACGCGGCTGCAGCGGCCTAGGTATCAATCAGCTCTGCAGCAGCAGCTTAAGCATTGACAACAAAGCACAAACAAGTTACATATAAGTACAACCATGCATACCTCTCCGTATGTACACGAACCGATCTGCTCCACCTTCACGGGCACTCTGCACGGCGTTGTGCATCGTTGTGCAGCGTCGTGCGGCGTTGTTGTCCCTCATCCTGTAATCTTGCACTGCTCTGGAGTGCGGAGTGGCACATGAAAAAGACCCTGTGTCGGCTATCTACACGGAGTGCCTAATATGTGTCGTCGCTCCAACGTGCCGAAGGCCGTATCCGTTGTATGTACATATGTACCTTGTTGCCGCCCTTGCGAGATGCGGTGCTTTGACGCGTGCACTCTTTAGGCCGTGCGTGCAGACCATAGGCACTGAGTACATATGCAGGTGCCTGGCCGCCCTGAGCATACATGCGTACATAGTACCTATTCTCACGAACGCTGCGCGGGGGCTGGGATACCATACTTACCTGTTATTTCGTACAGGATACTCCGTACAGATGGACGGAGAATTCGATGATGCTATGCTGGGGAAGGGGAAGGGGAGGGAGGAAGGGGGTAAATCCTGCCGTGCTCCTCGCTCCTGAAGTCCCCTTGATCCGCACTGCCGAGTTCCGAATGCTCATTTCCCAACGTCGAATCTGTCAATTCGTGCGCTGCGTTGAAACTCGACCTGACATGCGTTGCGACTTGACTGGACGGCGACAGTACATACCTACTCCGTATGCCTCGAAGAATTCTGGTTGCTGGATGGAACGTCGCCAGCTTGGCGGCGTGGTGGTTCACTGGTTGTCACTGGTTGATGCAGCACTGCAGATGCGTGCGTGCAGGTAGTAGGTACAGACAGACTCGGCACTTCGCGTGCCAAGACCGGGGCCTCCCAACAACTGTCGACAGCTGTCCGGCGCACTGTCCCCCACCTGTATGCAAGTGCCTGCCAGTGCCTGCCCAGTGCGAACCCTTGTTGAGTGCCGCAATCTTGCTGCCCCTAGAGGCTGGAGTCCTGGACCCTGCGGCCCCGTCGGAGGCCACAGCTTTGGGCTTTGGCTAACTGTGGTGCTCTGCTTTGCGCACAGTCCCACGCCGCTGCTTCTTTCCCTTCTTCTTTTCCCAATGTTTGCTCGTCCTCGTCCTCCTCACCCCTCCCCCCTTGTCCCACGTCCCACCCCTCGTTTCTCGTCCTGCATTCCACCCGCGTCATTTGGCCCTGGCCGCGCCCTTGTCATGTCCTTTTGACCCAATCCCACCAGATAGAGAATAGAGAACTGACCTCTTCATCGCCGCTGGGTCGAATAATTACGCCACTCACCTCATTCTGCCTTGGTCTCCCTCTCGCATAATACATACGCATCGCCATCCGCCTCTGCTCTCTGCCTTGCGTAGAACCAAGTCCTCTTCGGCCCTCCGATTCTTCCGCCGAACCCCCGTCGAGAAGTCCCTTTCTTGCCGTCCGACGTCGATCCAATCGGCAAAGTCCTCCTCGTTTCAATCGCTCGGAGCTTTTTCCTCGTCCAACACGAACACCTGTAGAACGTGCCGCGACGTTGCTCATTTTTTAAAAGGAGCCCCCTTGCTCCGAGAAACGTCTTTCCGTCGTCCGTCGAATCGAACACGCCACCAAGTTGGAACGATCTCTCCTCGGCCAGATATCACGAATTGGCATACCCGTTCTCGTTCCCGCTGTCAGAACCGGCAGTTGCTTGCAGCTTCTCGTGGCTCAGCGTCGACCAATTGCCTGCGACTCGGCGCCGTGCAACCCACCAACTATTTCAGCTTCAGATTGCTGATTTATATCATCTTGTGATCAGTTCGTCTTGCAGCTTGCTGTACACATCTCCAGCTGGGTCACCGGTCATATCGAATTCCTCCATTCGCTTAAGCCAGAATTGCAATTCGACGCTGTACCGTCGCTGCGTGCGCGATCAGCATATACTCTTAGCAAAATCGTCAAATGGTCGCCTCTCGACACACTTGCTCTGGTCAAACCATCTAGATCTGGTTTCACTTGGTAGGTTCATTCTCGTCGCAACAACGGCACACGAGTCCAACCATCTACGGCACAGTTACGGGCCTTGCTAGCTGCCCCGCGGCTCCTGCGAAACGCGACATTCTCGAGGCGCCCAGAAGAACCTCTTTTGTCGCCGGCTCTCTTGTCGCGCAATTCGCGCCATGCCGACCATGCTTCAGACGCCATCCAGGGCGTCAACAGCTTCATCTTCATCCATTCAGCCCTTGTCGCGCCAAAACACAATGTCCTCCTATGATGGCTCGCGCTCTGCGCGCCAATCCAAGCGGTTTTCCATGTCTGCCCTTTATATGTCCATGTCAGCCAATGAAGGCGAATTGCAGATTGAGGATGACCTCGCAAAAGGTAACTTGCTTTTAATATTGTCCCATCTCTAAAACTGTCGTACCATGTCGCCCTTCCCCTCAGCCTACATCTCATCTTCAACCGTGTCCTCATGGGCTTGAGCTCTTGAGATTTCTTAGCACACTGACATCTCACAGCCCAGAAAGTTCTCCGAGACCTCAAGACAAAGATATCATCACAATCAAAAAAGAACTTCGTACTTGAAAAGGACGTGCGATATCTGGATTCGCGAATTGCCCTTCTTATCCAGAATCGCATGGCCCTCGAAGAGGTTCGTTTGTCTTCCTTGTATGGCCGGCTTGAATGACACGCACTTACATTGAGTCATAGCAAAACGAAGTTGCGAGCCATCTGGAAGATGCGACCGAAGTAGAAGAAGGAGTCTTTCCCAATGACGACAAGACACAGAAATACGGCAACCTGATGTTCCTGTTGCAGTCGGAGCCGAGGCACATTGCGCATTTGTGCAGACTCGTTTCCATGGCCGAAATAGACTCGCTATTGCAGACTGTCATGTTTACAATCTACGGAAACCAATATGAGAGTCGTGAAGAGCACTTGTTGTTAACCATGTTCCAGGTATGTCCATTGGGCAGTAGTGGTTATGGTCGCCCGTGAGAATGGCAGGAGTTTGGGAAACCTTTCCATCTTTCTGCAGCACTATTCCCTCTTTCATGACAAAGGCGCTGACTCCTGCATCGATAAGTCTGTTTTGACTTATCAATTCGATCACACCACCGATTACTCGTCCTTGCTCCGAGCGAACACGCCAGTCTCTCGCATGATGACAACCTACACCCGCCGTGGCCCTGGCCAAAGCTTTCTCAAAACTGTCCTTGCAGAACGAATCAACAGTCTCATCGAGTTGAAGGACCTGGACCTGGAGATCAATCCGTTAAAGGTCTACGAGCGCATGCTGGAGCAGATCGAAGAGGATACCGGCAGTCTTCCGGCCAACCTGCCGAAGGGAATCACGGGGGAACAAGCTGCCGAGAACTCGCAGGTTCAAGCCATCATTGAGCCACGACTCACCATGCTGACCGAGATCGCGAACGGCTTTCTGAACACAATCATCGACGGGTTGGAGGAGGCACCATACGGTATTCGTTGGATCTGCAAGCAGATCAGGAGCTTGACGAAGCGCAAGTATCCCGATGCAAACGACCAAGTAATTTGTACCCTAATCGGAGGCTTCTTTTTTCTACGCTTCATCAACCCGGCGATAGTGACGCCGAAATCTTATATGCTCATCGATGGAACCCCTGCCGAGCGACCCAGACGAACCTTGACGCTCATTGCCAAAATGTTGCAAAACCTCGCCAACAAGCCATCATACGCAAAAGAGCCGTATATGGCGAAGCTCCAGCCTTTTATTCAGAGTAACAAGGACAGAATAAACAAGTTCATGCTGGATCTCTGTGAAGTCGGCGATTTTTACGAAAGCCTGGAGATGGACAACTACGTAGCTCTGTCGAAGAAGGACCTCGAGCTGGATATTACGTTGAACGAGATCTACGCCATGCATGGTCTCATCGATAAGCACTACCAAGAGCTCTGTAAAGATGAGAATTCTCACCTGGCCATCATCACGTCAGAACTGGGCCCCTCACCACCTCAGGTACCTCGCAAGGAGAATAGGGTGATTAACCTGCCGCTCTTCAGCCGATGGGAAACGGCCATTGACGATTTGACCGCTGCTCTTGACATCACACAAGAGGAAGTGTATTTTATGGAAGCCAAGTCCGTCTTTGTGCGAATCCTGCGAAGTATCCCGCAGAGCAGTGCGGTTCTCCGCAGGCCTCTCCGTCTGGAACGCGTGGCCGATGCCGCTGCTACCAGTCGCAATGATGCTGTCATGGTCCGCAAAGGGATCAGGGCAATGGAGCTATTGTCCCAGCTGCAGGAACTGGGTGTCATCGACAAGAACGACCAGTTTGATATTTTGCGGGACGAGGTTGAGCAGGAGCTGCAGCACCTTGGCTCCATGAAGGAAGGTGTCCTTGCAGAGACACTAAAACTTGAAGAGGTCTACAAGACTATACGAGACCACAACTCGTATCTGGTCGGTCAGCTCGAGACCTACAAGAGTTATCTACACAACGTGCGGTCTCAAAGTGAGGGGAACAAGCGAAAGCAACAGAAGCACCAGGTCCTCGGACCGTACAAATTCACGCACCAGCAACTGGAAAAGGAAGGGGTGATTCAGAAGAGCAATGTTCCGGATAATAGAAGGGCCAACATCTACTTCAACTTCACCAGTCCTCTACCAGGCACATTTGTCATTTCTCTCCACTATAAAGGTACGTGCCAACGCAGGCCCATATTGACATGCCTAGATATGCATGTCATCTCTCTCTTTGTTCCGTTGCTAATAACTTGACAGGTCGCAACCGTGGTCTTTTGGAGCTTGACCTCAAACTCGACGACCTGCTGGAGATGCAAAAGGACAACCAGGATGAGCTCGATCTCGAATACGTGCAGTTCAATGTCCCCAAAGTGCTCGCACTGCTCAACAAGAGATTTGCTCGCAAGAAGGGATGGTGAACACAACGCAAACGGGGAGAAACGGCAGAGGCTACTACCTCCAGACCATGTGCAATGACTATATCGAATGGGCGAGTCGGCGTTTTGGGAAAGCAGAGATACCACGACTGTTTTTGTTTCCCTTGCTTATTATCGCACATTATTAGCACAGGAAGTTTGGTTCGGAGGGATGGCAATTTTCCTTGTCGGGATACTCTTCTTTTGATCTTTCTGCGTTTCGCTTCAAGGCCCTATTTTGCCTTGTATTCTCTCCATCTTCCCCCTTGTCTTCTGTGCTCCCCTTTTCTTTACTTGTGTTCGCCCCCCCCCCCCCCCCCCCCCCTTTTTCTTTTTAATCTCTCGTATGAGAAATGTCTTGTAATGAGAGTTTCGCTCAGGTGCTGGGTCTCTGTCGTCGCATTCTAGGGGTTCTCTTTTTCTCTCTTTATATGAGCGGAGCTGCTGAGAACGAAGTCTTTTGCGTTTTATACTGTTCAGATTTCATGTAACCTAATTTCTTTGGTCTTTGCTGTCGGCTGGTCCGTGGTGGATGAAAGGAAGGAAGGAAGGAAAGAGGAGAATGATGTATTCACTTGTTTCTTTCTAATCGTATTATTTGGTGGGTTGGCTGGAGGGACAGGCCTGGTTCCGGTTCGGGTTCGCGTGGGTTTCAACGAATCTCCAACGGATATTTTGCGGCAAGGTCTTCTTGGACTGGGGATTTCTCTTTTTTTCTTTTCTTCATCTGGGATGCTGTGTGGGATATTTGGATGAGTGGTATGGGATGAAATACGAGTGCTATGCTATGCGGTTGGGCCGGGAGGATGTAGTTTCTTCTTTTTCTTTTTTCTTCTGTAGGCTTCGGGAGCGACGCACGTTATTGATAATACCCAATTGAAAGGAAGGAAGGCTTTTCAAATCAAGGGGCACTGGCCTGGATTATCTGTGACGAGATTGGGATGTCTTGCTTCACGTGCTGGGAAGAACGAACTCATTTATCTACCCATGTACTACGTTCTGATAATGTTGTCACGATCGCCCAAGTTCCCTCGTTCAAGCCCCCCAGCACGACCATAGTAAGAATACCTAGGTAGGTCCAAGATCATCACAACGCCATATTTCCCAGATCATGCCCCTCAAACCTCGCACTCTTCAATGTTGAGTCCGGCTCGGCCAGAAGAGCTCACCGGTGGTTTATGGCACTCACCATCCTCACCAACACCTTCTCTGCATGAAAGCCCCTTCACAAAACTCTCTACCCAACTCCTTCCCGGTCCTGTACATGGGTATTCCGGACCCTAATGCGATCCACCTACACTCCTCGTGGACAGCCCCCAAGGTTGCAAAGCCGATGCACGCAAAACGAATTGGGAATTCGCATGGTCGTGTACGTGTCCGAGGCCCCTTGATATGAGATATAACAGAGGCTCATAGTATCTAGTACACAGGGGACTCATAAAGTTAGGGCAGTGTAGGCTTTAAGGTACTGGTATCCATAATGCTATGACTTGATCAATACTTGGCGATCCCTCATAACAAGATAAAGGACGCCGAAGGGGTCAATGTTTCTTTTGATATCCAAGCCATGGATCCTGGTCGCTGGCTGTGAGCAAGTTTCGCCACAGGCATAAATCCAGTACAGTACAGTATTCTTCTCCCATCAGTTTGTACGAATGTCATGCTAAACGACGATAGCTATGTGATACGTCGCCCAAATAGGTAGACAATGTATATTATATGCTAGATTTATGTATGGGCACACGCACTATCGCCCTGCCTCTACTTTATTCCCTCTCACTGATGTGTATGGCATCTCCTTCTGTGCGAGCTGTATTCTCGCGACCAACCTTCCCACCATCCCGCCCAAGGTACGCACGAAACAATTCAACCTCAAAGATGCCCATCAGCGAACTAGCGTCTGATAACCAAAAAAGACACTGCATCAAGACTTTCCAAGCCTGCCGACTCGTTGCGAGGCAGACACCCCCAACAAACCTCATCCAGATGACTGCGCTCTAAGTAGCAATTGTGGCGGGCATTGCCGCAGTCGCGTCGTCAACGTCCATAGCATCATCCTCGCCCTCGTCAATCTCGCCATCTACTTCTTCTTCTTCAAGCTCCTCTTCACTCTCCCCTTCAATGTCAACACTGCCGTCTTCGGACATCTCATCATCGTCCAGCCCGTTAGCATGACCATTTTCCAAGTCGTTGTCTACTCCAGCCATTTCCTCGTCTTCGCCAGGCTGTCTGTTTAAATTCTCTGCGGCATCAGCAGCAGCCTCTTCTTCATCTTCTTCGTCGGCTTCTTCCGCTCCATACTCCTCGCCATCGGCGACCAAATCAGCCTCGGGCTGCTCAGGAGGGAACTCTGGCGGCGCAGAAGCATCAGAGTCCCTGACACCAAGTTAGCAAGTATTTACAGACCCATGAAACAAGACATGCTGCTATGCTAGACTTACCACTTGATCGCGAATCGCGTTACACGTGGCTTCTCAGAGAGTATGTTGCGTCGAACGCGTTCGACGACCGGTTTGCCCGGGGGGTCAGCGTTTAGCTCTTCAGAGTCATACTCATTGTTCACGTAGTAGCCCACGCGAACAAACTCACGCCCGTCATACGCGCAAGTCAGGAGAATCACGGTCACTCCAATGATATCGCCATCTGGGATGCGATTGATGTTTGGAGAATCGGCTTCGAACAAGAATTTGTTGACACCCACTGGGACAGGTCCAACTAGAAGTGAATCGAGCTCCTGATCATATTGATCCCTATTTCCCCTTACGTTAGCCGCGTTGCCTTGCCGACAAAATCTTCAAGGTGTGGAGAAGGAAGGGATAGCTCACGAAGTAGCAGAACCAACGTATGTGAGTTTCCATTCGAGGTCTATGTATGCAATCAGCCTTGTTGCTCTCTTCAGTGGAAGATTTACTTCACGGCCTATAAGGTCCGCCGTCGTGACTGGAGCGCGTACCCTTCTCTAAAGCCTCCAGACACTCAAACGTAATTTCAAACTGGTATTTATCCGTGAACTTGGCGGGGTTGTTGACAACCTTGACGCCCAAAAGTGACACGACAGACATGACTGCGGCGTGGTAATTGGATGATTGAGTGTGTGTGATCAATCGACAGCTTGATCGAAAAAAGCGGTCGTTACGTTCTCGTAATGCGCGGGGTTTTATGCGAGGTGGATGCAAGAACGGCGGTGACACGAACGGCAGAAGGCAGCGGGGCGTGTATGAAAGAGGATGGTTGCGAATTTCGTCTGCTGGACGCAGTGTTGTCATAAAAAAGGCACGTTCCTAAAAAGAAGGAAGACTGGATCTATCTGTTGACAACGAGAGCGAAATGCAAAACAGGAATTGGTCCCTGAGGGAGGCCCGGTCCAGCTTGCCACACCAACCAGACAAGATCAGGCGTGGCGGGATGGTGGAACGCGCTTCCGCGTCGTTTGGCGCGTTGAGAGGTTCGATCGTGCCTTCCTGAACAACGGCAGCATTGGCGGTAAAGCGGTAGGTACCTGTACATGGCGCCTCGTGTTCAGGCAGGCTTTCGGGGTTTCTGTGAGTATGTCAGTCCGCGGCGAGAAGTATCTGTACAGTCTTCCCTCATCCAATTTCCTGGGCACGTATCCACAGATACATGGCCTCACCGCCCAACGAGCACTAGGCCTTATCCCTTTTTCTGCCCAGCCTCCCGCGATCGAGTGCCATGATGAGCTTTGCCTCAAACTCTTTGACGCTTTTGGCCAACTAATCTACTGTTGTCGTCTTATTGCTCTATCATATATCGATACCATACCCGCGGCCCGCGAAGAAGTTTTGCGCATTTTCAGCTACATATCCAGTAGCCGCCTTCGTCAATTCACCAAGCTTTTCCTCTCATAGAGATCTATCGCTGGCTGCCGTCGCACATACCGCCATCTCTGAAGGACCCTCAGTTTATCGATTTTACACCTTTACCGCGTCACGACCCGGACGGTTTGAGACATACTCGCAACGGCCGCAATTATTTCACTCTCTGCTCCTTCTTTCGCTAGGCATCACTGTCGCACCGACAAACGATCAGCATCAACCTAATTTGCACGTCTTTCAGTAACGAACTCGAATGTGAGGTGTATCGGCCAGCTTGTGACAATGTCTGCGGAAGGTGTCACCTACGAAGGTGAGGAATCCGGTGCAGAGTACGATCCTCTAGCAGAGCCAAAGATACCCTACAACCAAGCTATCGAGGAGTCCGCCGATGCTTCGGACTCTGCTAGTGACGGTGAGGGTGAAATTGAAGAAAACGAGGAGGATGAAGATGATGGGGCAGAATATGACCCAGAATCGGTCGCTGTCGATAATTCTCCTCCGACTCCCGACAAATCAACATCAGGCACACTCCCTCAAAAATCTGCGAATAGACCCAAAATGTCAGGCGGCTTTCTAATCGAAGTCTCTGACGACGAGGAAGAGGAAAGCAAAGATCCACCGGCTGTTGTCGAGCAGAGCCGAAATGATTCACGCTCCGGCCTGAATAGCCATGGCGCCACTCCGATTCCCAACCCTGAGCCATTGCCTAATGCGCCGCCGCCCGCAATGCCCAGCGTCGATCCCGTCATGCTTTTCGAAGCGCGCATTCAAGAAGATCCGCGCGGGGATATGGATGCATGGCTCAGTCTCGTGGCAGACTATAAACGACGCAGCAGAATAGAAGACCTACGTCGATTATACAATCGCTTTTTGGAAGTGTTTCCCCAAGCTGTAAGTCTGTACACTCTTTCCGAAGTCAAGTATTGGAGCTGAAATTATCTTGTGCGGTAGGGAGATATTTGGGTTGAGTGGATTGAGATGGAACTCAATTTGGACAACTTTGTAGATGCCGAACAACTCTTTGGACGATGCCTCATGACTGTCCCCAACGTCAAGTTGTGGACATCGTATCTCAATTATATTCGAAGACGAAACGACTTGACGAACGACCCCACTGGTCAAGCTCGGCGCACTGTTACTCAGTCGTACGAATTTGTCATTGACAATATTGGGGTTGATCATGATTCGGGAAATATCTGGCACGACTATGTTCACTTTATCAAGAATGGTCCGGGGCAAGTTGGCGGCACAGGATGGCAAGACCAGCAGAAAATGGATCAGCTTCGCAAGGCCTACCATCGTGCAATCAACGTTCCTATCTCAACGGTCAACACTCTATGGAAGGAATATGACCAGTTCGAAATGGGTCTAAACAAGGTCACTGTAAGTTCGATCTCGCAGAGTGTTCTACATCTTCACTTTCCTCCCGCTCAAAGACCCGGTTCTTTCGACTGATGCATCTCCAGGGTCGTAAATTTATTCAAGAAAGGTCACCGGGTTTTATGTCCGCCAAAGGTGCCAACATTGCGCTCGACAACATTGCACGAACTTTGAAGAGAACGAATTTGCCAAGATTACCCCCTGCTCCAGGGTTTGATGGGTACGAAGAGTATCAAACGCAAGTCGACACGTGGAAAAAATGGATTGCCTGGGAAAAAGAAGACCCACTGGTGCTTAAAGATGACGAGCCTAAAGTTTACAGACAGCGTATCCTATATTGCTACAAGCAGGCTTTGATGGCCCTTCGATTCTGGCCCGAGATGTGGGTAGATGCTGCCGCTTGGTGCTTTGAGAACGACATTCGGGAAAATGACAAGTCTCTGGGTATCGAAATGCTCCAACAAGGTATCATTGCTAATCCAGAAAGTGTGTTACTTGCTTTCAAACATGCCGATCATATCGAAGCAAACTATCCAGAAAAGGAAGCGGACCAGTCTGAGTTTGCTCAAGCTGTTCGAAAGCCCTACCATTCGGTCTTGGACACTTTGTACAAGATGGGTGACAAGGTCAAAGAACGGGAGAAGCTGGAAATCAGTACCATCAAACAAGCAGCAGCCCTTGAGCCTCCAGTTCAGGACTCAATAGAGCCACTTGACGATGACGATGAGCAGGCTGTGAAGAAGTCTCCAACTGAAGAACGCATTGCTGCAATTCAGCATGCGTATGCCGCTGAAACGCATCTTCTTTCCAAGACAATCTCCTACGTTTGGATTGCCATGGCGCGTGCGATGCGTCGCATTCAAGGCAAAGGCAACCAAACTGAGGGCGGCCTGCGCAAGGTGTTTACCGATGCCCGCCAGCGGGGTCGTCTGACGAGTGATGTTTATGTGGCCGTCGCATTGTTGGAATCAATCGTGTACAAGGATGCTGTTGGTGCAAAAATATTCGAGCGCGGTGCAAGATTATTTCCCAACGATGAGGGCTTCATGATAGAATATCTGAAGTACTTGCACTCCAAGGATGACACAACCAGTAAGTAAAGCGCTTTTTCATTCCATGAAGTCAAGAAGTGAAAAGCTAAGCATCTAGTCTAGATGCTCGCGTGGTCTTCGAGACTTGTGTCAATCGTCTCGTATCGAAACCAGAAACACTACACAAAGCGAGGCCATTGTATGCTTATTTCCACAAGTACGAATCGCAATACGGCGAGCTTGCACAAATTTCCAAATTGGAAGCTCGTATGGCGGAGTTGTTTCCTGATGATCCAAAATTGAACAACTTCACTGCCCGATACTCATCCGACAGTTTCAACCCTGTGGCAGCCCCAATCATCATATCCAAGGCAGTTCAGATGCGGCCGAAGCAAATGGCTCCGGCCATTGCACAGCCTACGTTGGCGCGGCAAAGCAGCATCCCACCACCTACTAGACATGAGCAAAGCCCCAGACCTCATTTTGTTCGAGCCACAGCATCGCCTAAGCGACCATTCGGAATGGACGAGGATGACTTGAATCCACCCAAGAGGGTTGCCCGAGGCGCCTCGCCGCTCAAGGGCGCTGCTGGACGACGCCTTGATCAACAGCGACGGAACCAGGCTTCTGCTCTGCATCGAGATATCACTTTCCTCCTAGGGATTTTGCCCCCAAGTCACACTTACGACGCTCAGAGACTGAACCCTGCTGGCTTGACAACACTGCTCCGCGATACGCCACTGCTTGATTACGCCTCTTGGAAAGCCAAGACTGGCGGCCAATACCTGTTTACCGCGCCAACGCATACAAGACCAGCTCCGAACGATTTCAACGGGCGGCCTCTATCTCCTTACGGACGCGTGGCCTCAATGACAGGATACAGGCAATCGCCCCTGAGGACAGAAAGCGCTAGCGGCTATGCAGCAAACCCCTATGCACCACCCGATGTCCTTACTGCTGCTCCGTCATGGCAGCCGCCCGCAGGCGCTATGTACGGCGCACCACCCGCTGGCCAGTACGGAGGCTACCGATTTTGAACATGGCCAAAGTAGCCCTTGGAACGCACTAGCGTCATACATTGTCGAAGTCGATCTGATCTTCGTAGCAGACAACGGCTGGTGTTCCTATGCGAATTTATTGGCGCGTTTTCGCAGCGCGAGTGGACATCCGCTGGGGAGGAGAAAGATGAAGTATCCAAACACAGTACCTACGATACCCATGATCTTGGACAGTGAATCTGGTTCGCGCAATGAGGTCAGAGGCTTAGGAGTTACAAACGCACATGGCCTCCTGCACACGTCGTCGCACGAATACAGGCGGATCCATCCACGTGTTTTGAAGCAGCGATAATGGAGGTAGAATCTTGCTTTACTGTACTCCGCGATAGGGCACAGCTGTCGACATTGACACGATTTTATTATCTTTTTGGCCAGGTCTTGCCTAATTTTTTGTCAGCAATGTTATTGTACCTTAGTCACAATAGCTCTCAGTATCACAGTCCGTGTTTTGTATTTCAGGCAGTAGACACCAGACGCTCATGCGTTGAACTGGGCATCTGTTGCCAGCTGCCGACACATGTGATCTGCACCTAGCAGTTGTTTGCCAGTGTCGAAGACGTAACGGAACCTGGTCGGACGTGCATGATAAAAAGCTCCTTCCCCCCGTGCTATGCTGTCGCTTCCAACTTTTATCCTTTTCAGATTTCGTTGGTTTCTGTGGGCAACGTTCTCTTCCTTCACACACTTTCGTCTCACTCAGCACACAGCGTCCACACACGGTGATCTGACTTCTTTCTTCGTTTTTCGCTCATCAGTCGTTAAATCCAAGGCGGTACATCTTTCTTGGTCATCGGCAACTTGATCGAATTGTAAGTCGAAAGGTTATTCCTGCGTTCTCTCCTTGTCTGTGACGCGTGCTTTGCTTCCGTTTGCAAGTTCCAGGAATTTCGGGCTCAGCCGCAGTGATCCCCCCCTCATCTTCCTTCAAAACAGAACACGTATCCTTGATTCTCTATTCGTTTATGCTGATATCTGGCCTTCAAGGAACTCTCAGCGATAGTCCATTGCCACGGTACTTGCCACTTGGTTGCATTCCATAGCAAGTATTCCCCCTCTACATCCTCGAGCTTTATCAGCTTTCAAGTCTATAAAGTCTCTTTCTTCTGTCTCAAGCTGCTGCATCAACATCTCGATTTGGCTACGCACTAAAGCTAACAATCTCCTAGGGCTGCCATGTCTCAGCAAGGTACCTCTCCGCCGTCCGCGGCTCAAGGCCGCCCGAAACCTGGAGAAACCGGTTGGGTGGAAGGTCTAGGGGTTGATCCAGCGAGAGGCACCACTCAGCAGGACAAAGGAAATACCCGCATGGAACTGCCTCCTGATGCATACATTCTTGACGATCAAAAGGACACATTTGCTCTCCGCGGCAATAAGTACAATACTGAAGGATCAAAGGCCATCGTGGAAGTGAACCAGTATCGAATGACCAAATTTGACTACAGCAAGGACATTCATCAATACGATGTGAGTAAATTGAGTTCCCCATACCGTTGGTCAACCGGGGGCTAATGAATCGTCCTCTAGGTCATTGTCTCCCCTGACACTGGAGTCAAATCTGCACTCATGAAAAAGATTTGGCAGCATGAGTCCACGAAGCAAGCCCTTCAAAAATACATGTATCAGAAATGGCTTTTCGATGGCCGCAAGTTGGCCTGGGCTCCCTGCTTGGTCGACAAGGGCGAGATACGGTTTACAGTTGACCTAGACGAAGGGAAGACATCTCACGATGGGCCTTCACGAAACTCAAACCAGTTCTTTATCGTGCTGAGAGCCACTGCACAGGTTCAGATCAGTGCCATCAGGGGATATCTGGACCGCAAAGTGCAGTTCAACACGAGCGTACAAGTTGCCCTCAATTTTATGGACCATTTGCTCCGTCAGTGGCCATCGCAGCACATGGTGGCCATTAAAAGAAACTTTTACCCACAAGGTCAGAAGGGTAGATCCCTCATGGATGGACACGTCCTTGAGGTTCATAAAGGCACCTACGCCTCGATTCGTATGAGCCACAACCTTGTTCAGGGCGGGACAGGCCTTGCTTTGAACGCTGATGTTTCCAACACGGTATTTTGGTCGGGTCCTCAGCCCGTAGACCAGCTTGTCTGTAACTTTCTGGGCGTGTGCGAGCGCAGATGGAAAGGAATGAATCCCGCGTCCTTGGCCAAAGAACTTAGGCCCGTTCGCGATCGACAAGGGAATTGGCAGGCTTCGGATGCCTTCAAGTACATGCGAAAGATGAGAAAGCTGAAGTTCACCATACAACACCCAAACCGAGTCGCCAGTGATAAGGTATACACAATCTTGGACTTTGCGTTCGACGCCAAACATGGTGCCGAAGGGGCGACCGCCAAAGTGGTCACTTTTGATCACGATGGAAGAAAGGTTACTGTCGCCGACTATTATCAACAGAAGTACAAGGCAAACTTGAAGAATGCTGGTCTCCCGCTGATTAACGCTGGAAAAGGAGGGTTTATCCCCATGGAATTTGCCCACATTCAGCCTATGCAGAGGTACACCTTCAAGTTGAACCCTGAGCAGACGGCAGCGATGATCAAGATTGCAGTCACGCGCCCTAAGCAGCGGAGGGAAGACATTGAGAAGAACGTGGCAGCACTGCAGCTCAGCTCTGACCCATATCTCAAAGCGTACGGGGTTGAATTTGACTCGACGTTCACCAAGACGGAAGCCCGAATTCTGCCTGCTCCCGTCGTTCACTTCGGAAAAGATCAAGCAGATCCCAAGTTTTCTGGTCGCTGGGACCTGCGCGGAAAGAAATTTTGGAAGCAGAATTTCGCCCCTCTGAAGAACTGGGGCTTTATCGTGATGGACAACTGCGTCAACTTCCCGCAATTACAGGCTTTTGCCAAGCTGTTCAGGACCACGTTTCTGGGGCATGGGGGACTGTGTCCCGCAGACGGCTTGCTTCTCAACGTCCCGGGAAATGTCAAGGGAGATGTGGCACAGGCCATTGCCTGGGCACATGCAGAAATCAGCAAAGCCCGAGGCTATACCCAGCTGCTCTTTGTGGTGGTTGGGCACAAGAATAGCCCCCATTATGAGCGATTGAAGAAGTCTGCTGACTGTAGGTTCGGCATTCTATCTCAAGTCGTCAACGCAAGCGCTGTGGTCTCGAACAATGGTCAATACCATTCCAATGTCTGTCTCAAGGTCAACGCAAAGCTTGGAGGAGCGACAGCACGTACAATGCCGCCTTGGAAGGCCCAGACGACGTACTTCCCCAAGGACCGACCCACAATGATTATTGGAGTTGATATATCCCACGGAGCCCCTGATGGCAAAACCCCCTCGACTGCGGCCATGACGATGGCGGTTGATCGGGACGCACTTCGGTATGCTGCCGTAGTAGAGTCGAATGGCTATCGCGTGGAGATGCTCACTGCGGCCAACGTGCATTTCATGATTGGTACATTGTCCAAGTACTGGATGGCTGGCCATGATGGTGCCTTTCCCAAGCACATCATATACTTTCGCGACGGTGTCAGCGAAGATCAGTTTGCGCATGTCATTGACCAGGAGATTCGCCAGATAAAACTCTACCTTCGGGAAAGGGCACCCACATTGCCAATGCCGAAGTTTACGGTCATCGTGGCCACAAAGCGTCACCACATTCGATTCTTCCCACAAAAGGGAAAAGGTGACCGCAACGACAATCCTCTTCCAGGCACACTGGTTGAGCGGGAGGTGACGCACCCGTTCATGTGGGACTTTTACCTCTCCTCCCATGTGGCCATTCAAGGTACCGCTCGCCCAGTACACTACCATGTGATTTTGGACGAAATGGGAGTCCCAGTCAATGATCTGCAGAAGATGATCTATCAGCAGTGCTATTCCTATGCCCGTTCCACGACGCCGGTATCGCTTCACCCAGCCGTGTACTACGCCCATCTTGCGGGAGCCCGGGCCAGAGCGCACGAGAATATCGCGACGAGTGAAGGATTTCGAGCTGGTCCCAAGGGACATGAAATGATACGCGATCAAGTGGCCAAGGGCCAGGACAAGAAGGCAGGAGTTGAGGATTTGCGTGGAATGGAGGCGCCGCCGTTGCTTCCTCTCGGAGGGAGGCCGGAAGCAAACAACCCTCCAGCAGACGGCGAGATGCGCCAACGTGATTTTATACGCGGCACTATGTGGTATATTTAAACTTTGGTGTGGTCACTGTATGGAAGAATTTGCTTTCTGTGGGGAGTAGAGTCAGATGGGTCATTTGACATGACGACAACAAGAATTCGATGAAGGATCGTGGTTTGTGAGGGTTTCTATGAGCTGAATACGTGGCTGAGAGTGCGACTAATTTGACATACGTAATAATTAAGTAGCTACATAGCTAAAATACACGTGCGATTTTGCAGCCTGTTTGCAAGTTCAGTTTTCCTAGCAAGTCTCCGAGTTTTTCGACGTTGATGAATGTATTTGGAGCGTTCGGAGTTTGAAGAAGTTGGAGACTCGAATGACATAGATCGGATCTAAGTTGGAAGTGGGGGCGTGTTTTAAAGTTCTAAGCAAACACAACCGGATAGCTAATAAGTGATAGCTATTCCATCTGGTCAAACTGGCAGGTCACGGGCGAGGGCCATTGTATCCCAGTTGAATCACTTGAACAACATGCTTTACGACCGATCACGGTCATGCCTTGTGATAGTCATCGATGGTGGCCACGCGTTGCGATCACTGTCCCCGTTCGCGATCACCGCCCTACTTTCTTACACGCCAACCACGACACGAACGAGGCTAGATTGACAAGGCCCATGGAAAAACCTCGATGAAAAATGCGAGATAGCATAGAGTCTTGATAAAGAATAACCTCCTTGAAGAACGGAGAAACCAAAACAGGTCAGCAGTGAATAGTGAGCATCCATCGCCGTCGATCGAATGCACCATATGTATCAGAAATATGATAGGTATTGAAAACCAATTCGCGGTGCGTGCACAGCTAGGACTCAGTTCCAACGCTCCCGAGTACAAACACTGCCGAGTCTTACTACAGGGTACAGTCCTACTTATAACGTATTTGTACGTCAAATCAAGGCCCTGGAAGAGAAGGTCCGGCGTGTTGCGAGTCGCGACGTTTGTGAAGACCAAAGCGCCCATGACAGGGGGTGGTAGCCTCATCTGCAGGGATTACGAAGTTGGGAGATGTAAGTATGTATGTACATAGGTATCTATATGCATGAACAAAACACGTGAGATTGAGGCGTGCCACGAAACGGGGGCTTCCAAGTCCCGATATTTCACGGGGAGGGCTTGTGTGGTGGTGGCAGTGGCAGGGGGTTTCCTGGTCGGGGTGGCGTCGCGGGAGGCAGGGGGCTTTTTGGGGACGGTTGTTGCGGAGGTTTTGTTTGGGTAGATATGCATATGTGCATGTGCAAGTTGGCCGTTCCAGTGCCAGTTGGAGCCTTGGAGCTTGGAGGACGGGACGATCTTGATTTGGGAGAGGACAAGAGAAGGGAAGCGGTAGGTCAGGGTCAGGTTGCACCGTTGGAGGCGTATGCACATGAGGCGGTGCATGGAGGAGGATGGGGTTGTTCCTATTCGCTGGTGTTGGATTTGCGGAAGGCTATTGGATGTGGGAATCGGGATGCATCATTGCTAGATTGAATGGGGGGTTAGGTGTCATTCGTGCAGCTGCCTAGCGAGAACTTGTTTACTCTTTTCCCTGGGCCTGGGGAATCTTTTGCTTTTTTGCTTGTTCTCATCCTTCGCAACCCTTGTTTCTTTGTCATTTTTTTGCTTTTTGTCTTGTTTTAAGCATATTTTCTTTTTTTATGTTTTCGGAGTTTACTCCGTATACTAGGTATACTGGGGCAATAGAGTGGGATGACTTTGTTCCTGGGAGGAGAGATTATGAGTTCGGCTCGGGAAGTGGAGGTAGCGGTTGGACGTCGCCGTGCAATCGTGTAAAGATGAAGCAGGCTGTCCAAGACTTTCAGAATCGTGTAGCAGGGTGTACGATCGTTTTGGGAAGTCGAATGCTGTGCGATCGATCTGGGGAAGGTAAGAGTTGCGAAGATCGATATCCTGGGAAATTGGCGTTTTCGTACGACCGCAGACCGTAGACAGGGGGGGGGGGGCTCTCGACGGGTATCTGTTTCGGTTCATCATATCTTGGGTAGGAGAATGAATTGCCTAGGTTAGCAGTAAAAACTTGGAATGGATAACTTAAATTCCCTACATATGTACATACTGATGCTGATGGGACAGCTCGGTAAAGACACGAAACAGGTGCTACGAGAGAGAAAGTCTAATAATAATTCGATTTCCGAAGAGAGCTTGGGCAGTGGGTTCTAGGCGGTGGGTACCGGAAAGGCTCAGAACTTAGAAGCAACCCCAAAAGGGTCAAGGCAAGGAGGCTGACCCCTTGGCCTTGGCTTTGCTTGGAAATGCTCAAAGCCTCAAATCCGTTTTAGCTAAGTGGTGGCTTTGTCCGGTGGCTCACTTGAAGTCACTTCTATCGTTCGATGTGGCAGGGTAATTTTGTGGGATTCCTGCCACGAAAAACAGGGTCC
This sequence comes from Claviceps aff. humidiphila group G2b, assembly GCA_018360325.1. NCBI lineage: Eukaryota > Fungi > Ascomycota > Sordariomycetes > Hypocreales > Clavicipitaceae > Claviceps > Claviceps aff. humidiphila group G2b. Next base: position 13,899 of record SRQG01000243.1, on the reverse strand, counting down.
TGGTTGAAAACGTTGGGGCTACAGAGCAGATTCAGCAGAGTATTCAGAATGTGGAAAAGATTGGGAAATGAGGTGGGCTTCCCTCCGCCACGGTACCACATAAGGACAGCAGAGTTTGGCGTACGAGTCAAAATAAGGGCATCAGGTGGAATGATTGGTATGAGTGGCATGATGAGTTGGCATGATACCTAATCATGGTCGGTCTGTGGAGAGAATATGTAACAAGTTTTTCTGGCCGCGCAAAAGATGGCAGTGAAGCAGAGCTTCGGAGCAGTGAGCACTGAGCACAGTGCACGGTGAATAGACCTCGGCGGGGCGAATTGGGGCGCGTGACTTGTTCAACTTCTCGGATCAGTCATCACATCGCTATGACTAGCGCTGAGCGAACAATTGTCAATACATACCTAGGTAGGTATGTCTTATGAAAATGCTGCTTGGTTCATGGCCAAAGCAGGCAGAACTTCAAAGAAGATGAGGCAGGGCCGTGCGTTCTCGGCTTTCGCGTCTTGGCTGGCGCTCGAGGTGGCTTGTTCACGGGTGGTAGGCGTAGAGGAGACGTTGATACTGAACAGTGATAGATCATGGCATTGATAGGCAAGGGAGAAGTATCCGGACGACTTGCTCCGCCGACGGTTGGAGAGGCAAGACAGGACAAGCGGATGCAGGCTGACAATGGAACAGGCACGAGGTAGCATGCAACACTGCAACACTGCAACACTGCCGAGGCTGTGGCGATCTGCCGTTTTGATCGTGGTGGTTGCTAGTTGATCGTGGTGGTGTTGCGTTACTTGACTGGTCGGCTCTGAAAAAATGATTTCTAATCTTCATTCTTCTCTTCCAGCCTTGCAGCCGGACGGAGCCGTCCGCCGCGCCAAGGAACCGTGGCTGGAGCCGACGCATGTACATAGATACATAGGTACTTCGTAGGTGGCGAAGTTTGGCTGGCGGCGGCATTTGCGCCGTACACGTTCTGAGCGTGCCGTTGTTTGTCGGCGACGTCCAGCAGCCTCTGCCAGGCCATGTGAGTCGACGAGCAGAGTATGTATGTAATTACAAACGTGCGTACGGCCTTTTTGCCGTGGCCGCGATTGTGCGGCCGCTTGCCTCCCGGTTCCGATAACTCGGAGCGCTTGCAGGGGCGGCTGCGTGCCATTCTCACGCTTCGCAACCCCGGCGACAAGCACTTGCTGCTGCTGTATGTATGTAATGTATGTATGTATGTATGTATGTATGTATGTATGTATGTATGTATGTATGTATGTATATACATAATACAGGTAACATTAGGTAGGTACAGTACATACATATATCAAGCCTGCTGCATAGGTAGGGGAAAGGTCCTAATAATAAGCGCCCCTCCCCTGCAGGCTGCAGCCGGCTCGCCTGTGTCCATCGCTTCGCGGCCGCAGCATTGGAATCTGGGGTACTGTAGCCTGTCGTCTTGCAGCGCCGGGGAAAACAAGGGGCGGTAACCCTAACACTAGCGCCTGCTGCATCGGCCGATGACGAGGGCGGCTGCGGAGACGGGTGGATGCGAGGAGGCGGCGACGGGAGGAAGCTTCATGGTTCAATGGTCTGGCGATCAGACGGAATTGGACGAGGTTGAGCAACATAGGTACCTAGGTATGAGAACTTACCTGGTTGGCCATCGCCTTCTCGGGGCTGGTGAACAGCTATTTAGGGTCGGCTTAGGGTCTTTCGAGATCGTGATAGGGTCTGGTAAGCGCGAATAGGCGCGCGTAGCTCGGGAACCAGAGGGTCTGGGAGCCGGTTGCATGGAGATCCGTAACTCTTTATGTACCGTAGGTACATTTCAATATACATACACAGTCACAGTGAAATCATGTGCAATCATGTGAGTACCTAATCCTATGGACATTTGGAAGTTTCGAGCATGCGTTGCTCGGTACGCGCTAGCAAGCCACCCCAAGCTTGCACCGGCTGTCTCCCGCTGTTGCCCTGTCCTCCCGAGTCCACATGCTACTGGACGCGCGCACCGCCGCATCGCTCGTATCATGTATGGCTTCTCACAGGTACATACCTTCGATTTGCCATCAGGCCTCTATGGGAATCCGACTCTTGCATCCGCCGCATCGTGGCTGTCGCCCAACCTCGGCCTTGTTGGCTGGGGCGCTCTGTTGTTGTTGATGATCGGCTCAGGGTAACTTATAAAGCGACACGCCCGCCGCCCCAAGGCTTTAAACGACTGCATGATTTACTTATGCTTCCGAATTGCTGCTGTAAAATACCCGTTCCAATCACAGCTTGTTTCACTTGGTTTAAAGTCAAAAAATTAACCATTAACCTGTCTACGCGGCCCGATTCCGGATTAGCCAAGAAACAATACCCGCCTTGCCTGCGACTCGGTGCCCGCATGCAGCCTGTGCGTGCCTGTCTTGGAAAAGCCAACTTGAGTCGAGTTAAACTATAATCAACACCTCGGTCGCACCTCTCTCGCAGCCATTTTCTGCATATTCTTATTCTTATTTTTGCTACGTGGTGCCGTGTATTAAACGGAAACTTTGCCCACCAGAGAGCTCGTCCTGTTACTCGTCCAGGCAAACGAACGACAAGACTAGCAAAGCGCCAGAGAGACGCCGGAACAACACCAGCTCCTCTCCATCACGCTTCTCTTAACTCGGCTCCCCACTGCCTCCCCCACTACAAGTCCTACATCTTCAGTTGGGGCTGTCTGGTAGGCGAGCTACCATACTGGTTGCAGGCACTCGTTTGCAGCACTGGCTCGCAGCCATCAAACCATATATTTATATACAGTCTGAGAGCACGCAAACTCGCTGCTGCTCAGGGACAGCTTACGTCTCTCTCATCCAAGACATTTGAACGGCATTAGGTCCATCACTGCTAGCATCATGCCTCGCAAAGCGTCCCTCGATGTCAAGGGAATTAATGATGCGATGCAGCTGGACAAGGGTGCAAAAAAGGTACCTTCACTCACACATGCATTCGTACCTAATCGTGTCACGTCCAACAGAGAAACCACGCTAACACGCCGCCATAGACGGAGCGTTCACATGAAGAAAACCAAGAGCGCGCATACATCGCGGCTTCTAGAAGGGTAGACCGGAGCATCGAGGCTCGTGTACAGTCAGCCCGCATGGCTAGCGAGATCCATAAAAAGCGAACGGGCAAAGGCTTCAAGATCACCGAGGAGATTGTCTTAAAGGAAGAGATGTACGAAGAAGAAGATGACGATTTACCGAGATCATACCGCCTTCTCAGCGCCAGTATGCAGACTTCGTCCCCCGAGATGAACGCTCGTCTCAACGCCTATCTGTCCAACAAAGTGGCCATGTCTCAGATGCTTGCCAGGACCAATGACGAATGGCGGGAAAATGAGGTCAACAGGCTCTTTGCAGCATCCTTCCCCAACGCTTTACCCATATCCAATCTACCTCCGCACAAGCACCAATCACCACCCGAGGCCTTCTCTCCGAGAACGAGTTCCTCGTCGACCATAGCGCCACCGACTCACTCGGCTTCGTTTTCTGGCGCACTACCGACAACAACAACAACATCTTCCGTGTCGACATCATCACCACTACCGCCAGATTCAGCACCTTTACTGCAACAGCGCCATTCGGTGGCGTCCCTACCGTGGCCCCCTCGTGCTTCCAAGCCCTCCAAGCCAAAGTCACGCACATCAGATGCCGGAGTCAACAACCGTCGCAACAGCTCTAAATCGTCGGCAACACTCACCAAGAAGAAGAGCGTCGACATGTCCGGCTGTACTCCAATGTCGGAAAATGCCATCTCACCGCAGTCTTTCTACGAGAATTCCTTCCCCAGCAGCTCTGCTTTCACCACCGAGTTGCCCGCGGAGGCACGCATGATGTTCAACGGGGTCGGCGCCGATGGAGCACTGGATCCAATGAAGCTCATGGGTGGTGGGTTCGAAGATGGTTACGACGGCTACTTCCCAGAATGGATGAACCCTGATACTCTCTTCGACAGCGTCAGCTTTCCCCGAAGTTACCCCTCGATGGATCTATCAGACGACTTTGGTGCGGACCACCATGGGAACGGGGCCGAGGATCCCATGGGCGCTAATAAATACACGATGCCTAACAGCCAGCCTTCATTTGATGGAGGAGAGTGGCGGAATTTCATCAATGACACTGACTCCATGTGGGTGAATGATCAGTGAAGATGTTTTATGTACTTGTTGTCTTGTTTTTCTCATGTTCTTAGATTCCATTTGTGCATCGTTCCATTTTCTCCATTTTGCATCTTCTCGTTCTTCTACTACTACCTCCTCTTCTTCTTCTTCTTCTTTCATCGTTTTTTTTTTAAACCGCGTCTTCTTTTCCTTGCCCCTTTCTCTTCTCTTACGTGATTGATGGGCACAAAACAAAGCGATAACATCCAATCGGCAGAATGAGCCGGAACTCTGTTGTATAAATGTCATATTCATGGGAATTGGGCCGCGTGTACAATGCATTGGTTGCGGCCTGTAGCATTGTGATGGCGTGGCATTGTCGGCGCTGGACTTGTGAGCGCTACAGTCCGGGTCATGCGGGTATTCTTAACTAGTTTCATCACTATAGCGTATACCTTTTTGTATATAACGAATTCATGGTCTTAACACTCTTGAATGCATTTGGCTTTCAGTATTCACGCTCATTGTGCGGTATGAATCATTGTGCGGGTTGGAGTGTGGACTGTCTCCCAGAGTAACTACCGTGCGACCTTGAATACTTGATGTCATTCTGGTTGTCTCACTCGCGAGAGGTACCAGACTTATGACATGCTGTCCACGATCGTCGGCATACTAGCAGCACGAAAGGGCAGTGCAGGTGTACGAATTGACCTGCGCTGCTAACACAAACAGATCCAATACGCGGCGTCGGGAAAGGATGATAAAGACCAAGACTTCGACACCGTTAGGACATAGCGGCTGTGTAACCAACTACACGGCTCTTTTGTCCCCCAGGCTTTGAAAGTATCATGAATATTTTTAGAATGCCTTCCAGTTTCGCTACGTGTATGATCCGAGACAAGACCTTCCGCAGTAACAAACATCTCTAGCTCCCCAAGCTTCTTCTCTCTTGTGCCCCGCGCAAGAATATAGTGCAAGCAAGGGAAGTGATCTCCCATGCACCCTTCTAACGCAGCGCGGATGGCCCGATTTCCGGCCCTCGAGCGTTGCAGGCCGTCCTTACAAGTGGCCCAATAACGACATGCCCAATTTTCAGATCCATAATGTACAAATGAACACATCAGCTCTCCTACTCAGCTGGCGGGATAAACCTCCCCAGCCTTCACTGATCGTATTTCAGAGCTTACATCGACTCCGCTGCTGGGACGTCGGTGCCAAACACCTCTCCAATGAGCGGACTTATCCAATGGACGAAGAATAGCGCCCCCCCAGACTCTCAGACCAGACCGCTACATAGCTAAGCTTGACCGATACTCTCATGCGGCTGCTGAGCCGACAAAAACGTCTGACTCGACCCTTCTGTCGCAAGTGCATTGTCTACTGGCACTGCGCCCTTCTTAGCCCTAGACCCTCGAGGTGTCTGGCACTGCTTCTCAACACGCAGACGATGCCTATCATTGTATATATCCTTGACACGGAAAAACGCAGGCCCCTCCGATCTCTCCTTTATTGCCGCAGCCATCTCCCGCGCAGGAAGGGACCCTAGCTCAAACAACTCCGATGCGAGCGCTCTTTGGCCTTCCGTCCGGCGACGATGGATACTATGCGCAGAGGGATCATGACTTCGCGGGTGGTTATGCACGCCAGAGGACTTGTATGTCCACTGCCAGTTATTCCTCTTTGTGGCGGAGGCGCACACTCGGACAGGACAGTCGGTCTTCTGGGTCGATGTTTGGCGATGGCCTAGACCTCGGGAGGGTCTGGAGCCTCCGCGGTCGCAGAGGAGGAGCCAGTGGGTGGCTATTTTGGTGCCGTTGAATTCGCGGCGGTTGGAGCCAGATTTTTTGACAAAGGCTGCGCCGTTGGCCCGGGCCCAGGATTGGAGGAAGTTGAAGAGGTCGTCGAAGGAGTTGTACATGACTGAGGGCGGGATGGGCGGGATTTCAGTGTCCCCCGGGTCGGGGGAGTGGTCTGGGAAACCGTGGTCTTCGGGCGCGGAGCCGGGGTCATCGTCGTTGGCTATCGCGAGAGCATTGAGTGGTCCTAGTGCTGAGTGGTCATGGTGTGTGGGAATGTGTGTTGAGTTGTACGACGGTGTTAAGGATTTGAGGCCCGCGGCGAGGCTCGCGACTTGTTGCTGGAGCGCGCCAATCTGATTTTCGTGGGTTACGGCGGCGGCGGCCCTTTCTCTTTCGAGGCGCAGGATTTGGTCCTGGAAGACCTGCAGCTGGTTCAAAATTTGTTGGAGCGCGGCGGGGGGGCAGCCATTCTCCATGTGACTTTCCATGGCGATGGCTTCTCTATCCGTTCCGATGAGGCTGGTCTTTTATTGATGTTGTTGACTTGCCTAGGTTGTGACTTGCAGACTAGCCACGGAGGGAAATTTGCTGTTCTGTGCGTGATCACGTGCCCCTTAGCTCTGGGGCTCCAGCCACCCAGTGACCCCACGCCCACGGGCACTGAAGAGGGAAGTACTAAGTACCTACCTTATGTAAGTCGAATCCCAATTGGCAACATCCCACAGACTGTCAGGCTAGACTTGACTCGAGTCCTCGACCGTCCTACAAAGGGTGGTGTTGATTGAAGTCTCCTACAAAGACGCTTCTACCCCGTGCCAGCATCGACATCAACTCGTTGATAGGGATCGTCTATTGTCCCCCGTACGTTGGAGAATAAACTGAGAAAATCTCTACCCTTTCCTTCCGGTTCACGTCCCAGGCCCGTGTCGCCTTAGGTACATACCTAGGTATGGATGTAGAACAGCCTTCTGCCCCGTACGGTATTTGATCTCCGGCGTTGACTTCCTGAATCGCGATCACGTCGAGCTCGACGTTGAAGTTCAGCACTATGTCGATCAATTGCGTTCTCTTCCTTGTGTTCCAGTACAGGACTCGGATCATCAGTTTGAAAGTTCTCAGTTGAGTGTTCGTCGGCGTGGCGGATACACTCGCGGATGTACTCGCGGATGCACTCGCGGAGGCAAGGGGTCGATTGAGTACGGTACGAGTGCGCACTGCGCTTCCGTGGAGACGCTTCAGGGGAGAGGTTGTCTACGATGTTTCTTCTTCCTTCGGTGAATGGGTCGTCACCTCCCTGGAAATTGGTGAATTACCGTGGTCGGTTGGAGTAAGCCGATCTGGCTTGGGTCCATTGTACCTTGTTGGCCACAGAACAGAGTCTGGACCATGCCAGGTGAGCCCTGAACAGTTGGGGCACTTCTCCCGAATCATTCCCGGGGGTGCTGGGCACTCATTTTCTTTCGAGTGTTTGGCGGCCGGTGGCAGTGCATAATGCGGTGATGTGTCCGAATCTGTGGCAGTCATAGCACTGTCGTGGACGTATCGCCTCGTTCACAAGTTCTGACTCGAACATCTCTGCGTTGTATATAACGCCCGAACGGCGCAGTCGGTCAGCCACGTCAATGCTGTCGACGCCGATGAGTCCCGACTCCCGAGGCCGATACCCAATAGACACAAGCCAGAGCAGCGTACCCGAATCGACCGCAGGATTTCACCAATACCCAGGAAGATGATGACCTTTTTACCGGAGGAAGAAGAAACGCCGGAGACAACCTCTCCCTCAAAGCGTCTCCACGGAAGCGCACTCGCTTCGTTTTCAGCCGACCCTGAGCCTCCACGAGTGCATCCGCCACGCCGACGAACACCCAACTCTCAAACGGATGATCCGAGTCCTATACTGGAACACAAGGAAGAGAAGGCAGTTCATTGATGTAGTGCCGAATTTCGACGTGATCGCGATCCAAGAAGTTAACAACGGAGACAAGATACTCCCCCACTCCAGCCTGGGTTGCTACCAGCTGGCAGTGTACGGGCAATTTACATCCGCAGGCGACACGGGCCCGAGACGTGGACCTGAAAAGAAGGGAGTGGACTGGTGCGCGGGGTAGGAACATCCTCAGTTTATTCTCCAACGTACGAGAGACAATGGGCGACCCCTATCAAGGAGCTTATGACGATGCCGGTAAGGTGTTGGAGCGTATGTTTAGGAGGTTTCAGTCAACACCACCCATCGTGGGACGGGCACGGTCGAGTCTCGTCTGTCAGTTCTGAGATATTGGAATTCATTCAACGATGGCGTCTAAGCCTTGCTACCCCTGGGGGAGGTCACATGGAGCAGTCGAGGGAAGTGCAATAGCACGATGGACCACGCCGCTTCTCTTGGCTGCTCCATGCGAAACCCCCTCCGGGGGTAGCTAGGCCCAAACTCAGAAGACTTGACAGTGGAATCGTAGGAGGTGCTGACCTGGCCGGGTCGGACCACGTTCCGCAACGCATCAATTTCTACACCGACTCGGATACACAGCACCGAGAAGACAGACACAGGATGGAAAAGCGGAACAAGGACGTGGCCCGAGCAGAGGCAGCTATGCGACTTCACACGGAAGTTTCATCAAAAGCACTGACTACACCGGCCGAGGTAGACGAGTACGCCCTTGAATTGCCAACCTCACAGCCCCAAAAAGACCCCGACCATACCTTGGTGGAACGCGAAAGTCCGGGAAGCTGCCAGAACCGCCCAAAGAGCCCAGAGATGTTGGAGAACACAAAGAACGGGGGAGCATCGGCGCCTAGCTTGCGAAGCGGAGGATACTCAGGACCGCGTGGTGCGGGAGCAGAAACGTAGCACGTGGAGAAAGGTAGTTTCGAAAACAACGGCTGGGGGAAAAGACCTATGGGCTCTCCAATGCCGGGCGCGGCTCCGCAGTGGAATGCCCCCCGAGATGAAACAAATAAGAAGAGCGAGCTAATACCCTTCACCCGTTGACACCGAGCCATCACCACTCCCGTCCGATCAGGTACGGCAACGATTCAACCGAACCAATCTGCCCGTTTCCTCAGCTTTTGGGTCTTTAGGAAAACTCCGATGGGGAAAAATAGATACGGTACTGGGCTGTATGCCGTCGAACAGTGATCGCATTGGTAGTGGTTGGAGATGAGTGGTGGCGGAGTGCCTTGCTCCCCGCGAATCTGAGCAGAAGCGGCGCGGGAACAGCAGAATGAGCGAGCCCGCTTCTGTACGGAATCAGCGAGGCTATCGTGGACAAACATCCACCTTGACTGGGTGTCATAGCCTCTTAGGGGTAGGCTGGATTTCTGTCCATGACATCCTCGCGGATCCCATACAGAAGAGGCTTGCTCCTAATATTTCGAGACCGGTGAGACCTGCGGTTGGATTGCTACTGCGTTCATTGGCTTAGGTATCTTGGCACTCTGTGTCGATAATACCACGGTCGCTGTGGCCAGGCTGGAGCTCAGGTCAAACGTGGCCAACCGCGACAAGATTGAGCTTCTGCAGATGGCTCTGCACACCGATTTCGACGCACGATGCCGCATGGTCAACATTCCCGAGGACAATTACCCCTAGGCGATTGCCGCCTACAAAGAGGTGGTAGCTCAGGCACGGGCATTAGAGCTCTGTTCCAATCTACGACGCATGCCCCTACTATCACCGGGGCTTCGACTGCCCAGGACTTGGAGGGAGATATATACGGTGATGACGGGAGTAGCTGGCGCGGAAGGGGAAGAAGGCGAAGGCCGGCTGGGGCAAGGGGAAGGTTCGCGCGACGTGGGTGTCCAAGGTCGTTTATGTAGGTACAAAGTATAGTGATCAATAGAGCGCCCGTTTGCCTCTCCGCCCATACGATCAGCCACGATCATCTGCGCGGTCATGTTTCGTGACTGAGGACAACCTGGTCGCTCCGACTCGCAGCGGTTGCGCCCCTGGACTTCGAACGCCATGGCCTACCTGAAAACTAATTCCACTGAGTATAATCTGGCAAGAACAGAATGACAAGACCTGGAAGCCCATCGGCTTATCCTCCAAATCCATGACGCCTGTCGAGCAGTCTTGTCCGATCCAGGACCAATAAAATCCAGCTCTCGCCAATTTTCGTCGTTCAATATGTCCACGTCTGTGATGTCCGCCTTGCTGGCCAACGTGTTTACTTTGGATATAAACTCGTTGATGTCATCTTTCCGGACATCGAACATCAGTCTGGAAAGGTGTGCGGTGGGCTGTGGTGGCCCCATGCGGATTTGAAGGTTAGCTCCAACTGAGCCAGCATTTCTCGAGCGCTGATATATGGATGGTTTCCGCTGCGCACCTTGACATCATCCGAGCCTCCAGCCGCATGCTCGTTGCTCTGGAGTCTCGTTACTTGACTGCGTTCAAAACTCGCTTTGGTACCTACCAGTGGAAGATTCTTCCCTTAGGTCTGAGTGTTGGCCCTGCTTGGTTCCAAGCTTTGATCAACGCTCAACTCACTGAGCTCCTGGATTGAATCGCTAGTTTGTAGTGCTTACTACGCCGACGACGCTCTGATCTGTACCTAGGTGACGATAACGACGCCCACTTTGAAGCTGTTGCGGAAGTGATCTACCAGTGACCACTTGCACAAGGCTGACCAGTGACCTCCAGGGCGATATCAAGAAATCCTCGTTCAACGTCACGGACACCGGATATTTGGGCATGCAACTGGATGTTGGCAAGGGAGTTAGCAAAGATGCAGAGAAAATACGAGCCATTACTGATTGGAAGTGGGACCATGTCAACTCTAAGCAAGCCGTACTGTTCATTTCTACATCTTTGCAACTACGTTCGCGTATTCTGTCACCACGCAAGTGAGACAGACGGCCGAGCCGCCCAATCGGCTGCTCAATTCGTCAAAGGTCCCGAAAAGCTGAAGTCGTTCAACAAGTTACAAGATGAAGCAGCTCGCAACCGAGGCACTCGTCCTGGCTTTCTTCAAACCCGGGCGCCGGATCAAGGTAGAATGCGATGCCTCCGCCAAAGCTACTGGTGGCGTGATCTGGCAAGAACAGGATGACAAGACCTGCAAACCCATCGGCTTCTCCTCCCCATGACGCCTGTCGAGCAGTCTTATCCGATTCAGGACCAGGAAAATCCAGCTCTCACCAACTTTCGTTGTCCAATATGTCCACGCCTGCGACAATTGATCGGATAGTTGTTGGAGGCTGAATTGAGTATCTACTTGGACTATCTAAGGATACTCAGTTCCATGAGTTAAAGGGCGTGGATTGAGGTTTCCATGTATAATTCGGTATGGTTTGGACGCAAGGCGCAATTGACGACCCGGCCCGTTCTTTCGTGGCCAAGAAGTAGGAGGGTTCTCCACCAAAACTTCAAAGTGAAGTATTCCCGTGTTAGAAGAAGGACCCTGTTCTCGGAAAGTCGCACTCTCTGGATATAGTGGGAGCTCTTTTTAAATGGTCGTAGCAGATACTTAATTCAGTCTTCAAAATTCAGGGTTTCCGTTCTCGAGTTGGGGCCCTGTAGGTACTCGGGAAGTCGCCTTTGTATATAAACTCTTCATTTTCTCCCTCTTGCTTAGGTCTTCACTGCGCTCTTCACTGCGTTTTCACTACGTCTTCAGCTGAATCCAGTCATGTCTTCTTATCGTCTTTTTTGAGTCTCTTCGACTCCCACTTTTGCACTATGTGATCTACAAGGATTCCTTAGGCAGGTAGCACGAGACCAGTGAGGAGGGAGGCGAGGCGCCGCGAGGGGAGAATGGACTCGGGAGACCAGGGCGTGCGTTTGATGGAGATGTCGGAGACAAGGCAGTGACCGTCCCACTGTGAGCGCAGGAGGCGTATGAGGTCAATCGAGATTGGAGACAGAGCGGCTGCCATTGTTGAAATTGAATTGGGTTGAACTTTGCAGTCACTTGGTCGGAGGCATCACGTTGATGGTACGTACCTCCACAAGGCTCGGCATTTCGAAATTCGGAGACACAAGGTACATATGTACCTCTGCTCTAGCCTAATAAGGTAGAGTGGCCCCGCGGAAATAACGCAAAACTTCCTCCACTTGTCGTCGCGACGCGTCAATTTAGCTTTATCCAGGAACCAAACCATCATCTTTGAGCAGCCATGTCACATGTGGCGACGCCACCACGCCCTTTGAAGCCATTCCAGATATTTCGACAGCACACAGATCGCTGATCATGGGGCCATTCTCCCAAGCCCCGTTCGTGGCATTGTCAAAGATGATTCACTAACCACGAGTTGTAGATCTGACACAATCCAACCCAGGGTCAAGGTCGGCAACAAGATCGGTGATGGACCCGCCAACAAAATCCTTGCCTCGGCAGCTGTCCGAAACCAGCAACTGCCTCAGACACTCACACCGTCACACGCCTCAAACCTATTCCTTAACGTCAGAATAGGGCATTTTGAGCCTTTCTGGCAGAGAAATAAAATATGACCTTCCGCGATAGTCCGAGCTTCATGGACTTCGAGCGCAACCTCGCTACACAATGAAAGGTCTAAGAAGTGATGCATTCAGAGCGTAGCTTATTAGTCTGCTTACCTGAGCGAGCCGAGGTTTGGGCACTCTCGTAAAAATTGGATTTTCTTTAAACACTGATAGCGCAAGTGATCCACGATTCTAACTTCGTGATGCATCACTTTAAGCTACGTGTGACACGTGTCTCGCGGCTAAGAAAGCGCCCGTCCTGACTCCTGAGTCAACCGGGCTTGCCTGGATTTGGCATACTACGGGATTGCATGGTTAGCCGGAGCGGCAGACGGGATACAGCGGTATTTCTCATTGCAAACTTTGACAATCTCACGTGGCGCATCAGGTCTAAACATGTCCTTTCCGGTACTATATATATCTTGACGCAGAGGCCGACAAAAAAGGGTTATTTTTTTCATATTTCGGGTCTGCTCCAGTCTTGGCTATTGAACTGAACAATTCCGGAATTGTCCCGTAACTCGTTGCGAAACAGTTGTGAACACAGCACGGCTTTTGTTTTTTTCAGAATACGTCAGTGAGTTGTTCCCGGGGGTGTGTTCCATTGCGAACGCTGATCTGCGCATGCAACAAAGAAGCCAAGGGGTCAGAGGCTGGAGAAAAGAACATCTCCGACCCCCGGATAAGAGGTCAATTCTAACGAAAATCTTGATGTATGTAGAAAGCTCACGGGGACTCGAAGGAAAAACTCATTGGGAGCCAAAGTCTATTGTTGCTTTTTCTGGATCGAAATATTCTCATCAACTTCAAAGTCCCGACTCACCATATTGAGGCACTTGCCAAAGAAGCCGACTCTTGTCGCTTGACTCTTGAGGCATCGATCGACGCGGGCCCTCGCAATCTTCCTGTGGCGTCATGTCTCCATACCGGATTTCGAAGATTGAGTCCACGATGGCTGATCTTATTCAGTCAGGCCGCCAGTTGTACGCGGCTAACGAAGATAAGGCCGAGAACTACAAGCGTGCATTGGCACTCTTCACCCGCGTGAGTTGTCATGGTAGCACTTGAGAATATCTGAATAAGTACTCGTCTGACATTTCTCTCTTGATCAACAGGCTATGAGAAGCTGCCCCTGCGCAAGAGGCCTAAAACGAGGCCGATGCACTTGCAAAGATTTTGAGAAGGCCGCGAGTCAACAGAACTCTATTTACAGAGAAGCAATGTATACCTGTCATTGCAACGTTGGCAGAAGCTTCAGCAAGTGCGACAATCTGCATCACATCGAGGCCTTGGACCTCCGCGCTGCAACGTTTGTGGCTATGGGTCTACTCGGCCATGCGATGAAGGATGCCGAATGGATTCTGGAATTGGCTCCTCAACTTCCAGATGTAAGCTGTCCTGCTGTGAACCATACGAAGCCCTTTCAGGCCTGAATATCGTGGCTAACCAGTCCCTACGCTAGGGATACCTTCGTCTGGGGAACATTGCACAGCTGCGAAAGAATGAAGAGTTTGCCTGGAAGATGTATACTTCTGGGATCGAGG